>APFE031123220.1:0-14081 GCA_000404065.3 Pinus taeda
TATCACCACCTATACCAGCTTCCTAAGCAAGTCTCAAACCTCAGCTCTTAAAAACAAGCTTTAGAAATGAGAGAAAGACATCAAAAAAGCAATGTAACTCTGGTTCCGCACTTTCTCTCACTTTTGCCTGCGGGCCCGCACCTTTTGTTCAGGATATCTGCGTACTTATACACTCTGTATGTAAATGGGAGGGTGCGTACCCCTGTGAAAGTCAAAAGGCACAATTTTTATCTTAAAAAACTCACTTTGGGTTAATTCTAGAGTTTTCTAGAAGGATTTGTTACGTGGATTGTTCGCTCCAAGTGGTTCATGCATCCTATAAGAGGAGGAACTAATCCCTTGTTGGGAGGATCTATCCCTTTGAAGGAGGATTCTATCCCTTTGAAAGAGGACTTGGTAACTGATCTCCATTGCACTATAAATTGAGGCATTGGGTCAGTGGCTGGGGAGGTTAGAAGTTGAACTTTTGAGGGTAAATGCTAGTGAAATCAAGACTTCCTATTTGAGCATAAGAGAAGAGATCACATACCTTTTTGGCTTCATTGGGGAGTGAGTGAAGCTTATCAAAGTAGAGGAGACTTCTTGTTGGACCCTGGGAGGAGCTTGTAAAGCGTCAAGGCAAAGGCTGTAAGGTTCTTCTCCTTTTGAATTAATACAATCAAGCTCATTTTTCTCAACAAGTATCTCATGTTATTTGTTTCATGGCCTCCTTGACTTTCATGTTAAATATGTTTTATAATATTGGTTATTCAGGTGCTATTTAATCATTTTCCTTGTTTGTGTTTGCAGGTTCGTGACAAAGGAACTTACTTGGATCAAAAGAGAAAAGGCATCTCCAAACTTGCGTTGGACATGAGGTAGGCCTTAAACACATTTGTTTGCCATTATTTGTAAAGTGCATTTAGAGAAAGATAGTGTCTGGTTGGTGTGTTTATCATTAGGTCTTCATTAGATTCTAGGAAGGTCTATCTTGTCCGCAAGATCGACTCATTCCGTGTGACAACCACCACTAGTGATGTTTCTGTCATCAACACTTCCTGCCCAATCTGCATCTATATATGCATGAATAATAAGATCTGTATCTCTAGGATACCATAAACCAAAGTTCTGAGTTCCTTGAAGATATTTGAAAATTCTTTTGACTGCCTGAAGGTGTGATTCCTTTGGATTTGCTTGGAATTTTCCAACTATTCCTACTGCATGCATAGGTCGTGTACCTATTAGATATAGCAGGCTGCCAATCACGGATATATAAGTTGGTTGATGTACTACTGCTGATTCATCATTTGAGCTAAGACTGCATCTTGTTACCATTGGGGTACATACAGGTTTAGAATATTCCATGCCGTACCTTTTCAAGATCTGTTTGAGATATTTAGTTTGTGAAAGAAAAATACAATCTTTATTTTGTTGAACTTGTAAACCAAGAAAATAGGTAAGTTCACCAAGCTAGGACATTTCAAATTCTTGCTGCATTACTAAAGCAAAATTTTGACTCATGGATTCTTCATTGCTACCAAAAATGATATCATCAACATAAACAACAACAATTAGCAATTTATCAGTTTCAATATTTGTATATAGATTGCTATTTGCTAAACCTTTTGAAAAACCTTATTGGTGTAGATATTTGTCAAGGCGGTAATACCAGGCCCTTGGAGCCTATTCAGACCATATAGAGCCTTTTTGAGTCTGCATATAAGTTTTGCATCATTTCCAAGAATAAATACTTCTGGTTGTTCAATATAAACTTCTTCTTCTAAATCTCCATTAAGGAAAGCAGATTTTACATCCATTTGGTATACTTTGAATTTTTGAAAGCTAGAAAGAGTAAGAAACATCCTTATGGCTTCAAGTCTAGTAACAGGTGCAGAAGTTTCTTCAAAATCTGTACCTTCTTGTTGAGCATACCCTTTACAAACAAGTCTAGCCTTGTTTCTAATGACTTCTCCATTTTCATTCAGCTTGTTTTTGAATATCCATTTAGTTCCTATAATATTTTTATCATGAGGTCTATGAACTAATTCCCAAGTATTATTCTTTTCAATTTGCTCAAGTTCTTCATTCATGGCCTTGACCCAACATTCATATTTGCATGCTTCATTTAAATTTTGAGGTTTGGTGGAGGATAGTAATGCTAGATAGCTTGAGGTCTCTGTAATAGTTCTTTTTGTCTATACACTTGCTTCTTGTTCCCCTAAAATTTGAGTTTCTAGATGATTTTTCTGAACATACCTGTACGAAGTCTTTTCTTCTATCGTTATCTCTTCTTCTGGTGCTTCATTGGTTTCTTCTTCAATATCATTGTGATTTGATGTGGGAAAATAATCCCCATCTTCTTCATTGTTATAATCTTCTGTTTTTATCTGTTTTGGATTTTTGCATGCTTCATCAACTACAGCATCAATACTTTCAACAATTTTCCCAAGTCTCTTATTATAACATTTATATCCTTTAATTCGGGAAGAGTAACCAAGAAGAATACCTTCATTTGCTCTGGGCTCAAACTCACCAAGTTTTTCATCAGTCCTTTTGATATAACATTTGCTTCCAAAAAATTTAAAGTATTTTACAGTAGGAGTCTTACCATACCAAAGTTCATGTGGAGTTTGAGTGCTATTTACCCGAACATTTTCTTGGTTGAGAATAGTTACGGCAGCGAATGCAAATTCACCCTAGAGGGTTGTAGGAGTTCCAGATTCATCTAGCATAGCTCGAGCCATTTGTTGAATAGTTCTGTTCATTCTCTCTACCAATCCATTTTGCTAAGGAGTCCTTGCAGTGGAGAATTGCCTTTTTATTCCATGTTGTTCATAGAAGTCAAAGAATTCATCCGAGGTAAATTCCCCTCCTCGATTAGATTTGAGGCATTTGATTTTTCGATCTGATTAATTTTCAACCAAAGCTTTGAAGGCTTGGAACTTTCGAATGCTTCATCTTTATGCTTTAGAAGACCTATCCAACACATTCTGGAAAAATCATCAATGAGCAAAATAAAATGTTCTTCTCCACGAGGTGATTTTTTCCTTGATGGTCCACATAAGTCAGTATGGACAAGTTCAAGAGGCTTACTAGCTGACCCTTCTTTTTCCATGAAGTGAGCTCTGGTTTGTTTACCGATTTGACATGGTTTGCATATTGTATTTTCAGGGCTGTTGATATCTGGACGATCACAAACAACCTTGAATTTGCATGCTTTTCTTATTTGAGAAAATCTTAGATGTTCCAATCTTCTATGCCACAACCATTTTTCATCATTTTTGCTTAGATAGCACTGTTGTTGTCCTCCCTTGAGTATGTATAAATTGTTTGGAGTTCTTGTGCCTTTGATCATGGTCTCTCCTGTATCAAGTTCATGAAAAGCGCATCAATTTGATCGAAACACCACTTCATTTCCTTGATAAAACATTTGACTGACACTCAACAGGGTATGCTTTAAACCATCTTCATACATAATATTTCCAGCTTTAACCTTTTCTTTCAAGAAAACAAAACCTTTACCTTTATGACAGGAGGAGTTTCATTTCCAAATGAGACATTCTCTTTTTTTTTTAAGGCATTATATGAGTGAAGTTTTTCTTTGTCACCTGTCATGTGTTTGGAGCATCCACTGTCAATGTACATACATGGCTATACCACATCTTTCTATTTGAGATTCTTTCCTTTTTCATATGTTGGGATTTAATGGCATTTTCCTCTTTTGAGATGTTTGCCATATTTTTCTCCTGCATTCCGATTCTTCATGACCAAAGTTTTTACAAATTGAGCATTCTATTACATTTTCAAGAGGAGAAAAGTTATTATAGGAACTTACTTTGATCCCTGTTACATTCCTATGATTTCGTGCTTCTCTAGTCATGATGGTTTTGTAAGCAACGCATTAACCAAATTTGTGCCCAAAATTATGACATGAAAAACATTTCCCATCTACGACTATCGAATCTATTGACCTGGTGATTGTAGTTTCTATTGATATTCATCTTTGGAGAAAATTGAGTATGATTTTCCTGCGGTTGGCTGTGGCTGCTATTCATCCTTGGAGTAAAGTGAGTATTATTTACTTGATGATCAAATGTATGCCTTCGCTGACGATTGTCATACTGTTCACTGGTCTTTGCTGCATCAAGATAGATTTTAGTGGAGGTTGACGACTTCTGTGATTGAGATGCTTCTTTAGTATATCCAAGACCTGTCTTTATACTTTGATAATTTCATTTAAAGTTTCTGATCCTTTAGCAAATCTAAGATTGAGAGATTTCATTTTCTCATGATCCTTTCTTAGACCCACAATTTCACATTCTAGTTTTTCATTGTGTTTTTCTTGTTTAGCAAGTTGGTATGTCAAGGTATCTATAATCATATTCTTTTCTTCTAAATAGATTTTGAGTTTGGAGATTTCTTCATGAAGGTCATCCTCTTCCAAATCATCCCAAAAATTATCATCTTCACAAGCCATTAGAAGTCTATAATCATTACTATTTTCTTCTTCATCACTATTTGATAAACCATCACTATATTCATGAGTATAACAACTCCTTTTATTTACAACTTGTTTTCTATTCCATTTTGCGTATTCCTTCCCTTTTTCATATTTATCTTTATGAGGACATTTGGCAGCATAATGACTAACTCTACCACAGGAAAAACATTTGAAGGGTAGCTTACTTCTAAATCTTATGGAACCCCATTGAAGCTTCTTGACAAAGTTTACCTCATCTTCTTCTTCTAAAATATGTCTTGGTTCATTGTGTTCTTCCTTTCCTTTTGCTGAAGCTTTAAATGCAACTTCTCTCATATCTGATGGTCCTCCTTTTCTCATCTCAAAGACAGTTAAGATTCCGTGAAGCTGTGTTATAGTGATAGTATATAGATTGGTGAGAGCCAGTATTGCAACAAGAATGCTACAACTCCTGGGCTACCAAATTTACTTTTATCAACTCAGTAGTTCGTAACAAACTTGGAAGTGTCGGTGCTATATGCACAAGTACTAGTTCTCACTGCAGGTTGTCACTTGGTCAGCCGGTGCGAGATCACTTGGAGCTCAAGCCAACTTATATAGATTTTAGAATAATCTCTATGTGTGATGAAAGGAAAGAAATATTACTCTACAAATGCTATTCTAACTGTAGAAAGGAGAAAGACTAGAATGTAAAGCAAAACCTACTAAACCCTAATTAACAAGCTAATTCTACTTTTGCCAAAAACACTATGAGAACCATGAAAGAAATGCCATCACCTACTCAAGGAAGTAAAAAACATCTAACCATGCTATTTCTGGAAGTAAATACACAAAAAACATATTTTTGTATTTTTATATGTTTTTATGTGAATTTAACATGTATCTAATTTATTGTGTGTAAGTGTGGCAGCGAACATGTGGCGTTAGAGGGCGGTTTTGGAGCTTGGGAGGATGTAGGATGGTGTGGATGGGTCCTAGGAGGTCTTAGGTGGCCTTTTGGAGGCTTTTCCCACACTCGGCTTTCAAAAGAAAGCCTACAAGAAAAACTACAGGAGGACATAAGAAAACTACAAGAGGAAAACAAGGAAACTACAGGAGGCCTACAAGAGGAGGCTGAGAGCAATTTTTGTTGTTTTGAGGGTGTGAGATTGGGTGGAAAAGGTGGATGAAGGTTGGAATGAAGTGTTAGGGTGCCTAAGGTCTACCATGAATCACCGGGAGAGAGAAATATGATTGGTTTTGGTCAAGGAGAGAGGAAGAAGTTCTTTGAAAAATGAAGGAAACTAGGGCAGAATTGAGGTGAGGTTCGGGAGACCTATAGGGCATGGATTAGATGGAGGGTGTGATTGCTGGTAAGCCAGCCTACTGTTGGAAGAGATATACTACATAGAAACTGAAAGTCGACCAAGAAAATCAAGCAACCAATGAAATGAGTGCATCCTTGGAAAAACATAGTTTTGCATGAAAATGGCCTAAACTATGATGTATAGAAGGAAATACTGGGAAACGTTGTAAGAAAGGAAAGCATACAAAAGGACTATTGCAAATCAGGAAGTCAACATGATAAATAAGATCTAAAGTAAAGAAAAACTGGGCTATCAATCTAATAGAGCAAACACTAGAAGTCTTAGGAATGAGGAAAATCTATGTTTTTGGGGCAGCAAGAGAGTCTTTGCCTCAAATCATGGTCCCAGAGGGAGGAAGAGAGGCCAAGGAATTGTTTCTAGCCTTTTGAATCTTCTCTGATCACTACTTAACCTGCTACAGAAAGCACAAATGGAAGCAAGCTACTAAATCATCAAAAGTAACCTATTCTTAACCATAAGATAAATACATCTAACAAAAAACTAATCTACAAACTGAAGTAGAGCATAAAAATACAAGTAAAGAGAAGCTTGGATTCTTGGATTGGGCCCTAACCCAAGAGCTTCATCCCTCTGAGGTAACTCATTGCTATCTCAAAAAGGATTCCATCTTCATTATAAAAAAATAGCAAGATTACATAAAACCGTCATAAAATAGTAAGCTTGATATTTTAGCAGAGTTTACACAAGAAAAAAAACCCGAACCTATGAGGCCCTAGGCCTATCTACTTATACATCTCAAGCTACCAACAACTCCCTTAAAATCAAGGAGGCTTGGCTCCCAAAACTCGAGATAACTATCAATCATCTTCCACTTTCTCGGCTGCCTTCTAGCGCATGATTCGACTGCTTGTACTTTGAGCTGAATGAAGGGGAATTTGAAGTGAGGAGAAATAAATGAGGGGGATTCCCTCCTATAAGTCCTCTCCTCTATCTACTTCAAGTTATTGCTACAATTTGATCACAATATCCTTGACTTTGACCTCGAAATCCATCAATAATCTACATTAAATACATGTTAGACCACATGGCATAATAACTAACTCAACTCACACTATAAGAATAAATATAATCAGAAAATCATACAATAAGCTAAGATAATGGTTGATTTGACTAGGTTAGGAGGTAAAATGAGCCCACATAATTACCCATTTATGAGGCTCATCATCACCCCTATTGAAGGTGTTGCTCATCCTCTGAGAAACCTAGTCAATCTCTTGGTCTTTCATGGTCCCGATGGCCTCCCTAGCATTCCAATATTTTGATATGGTTTTTTCATGTTCTCCATAAAATCCTACCTTTCTGTCTATGTACTTCCACTGCTCTTTCTCTTCTTCTTCTCTTCTGCCTTCCAACACGCCTAATATGAGTGGAAAACTCAGTTTGAGGCGAATCCACTTGACCTTCAGCCTTTGCATGGAGTGCTTGTACATTGGCACTCTTTTCAATTCCTCCTTCAACCTCATGGGGGAATGGTATTCTCTGATCTGCAAGCTGCGGGGTAGGGTGTCCCATCTTCTCATGCATGCATGCACACATTCATCCCCAAGTAGCCTAAGCATATCTTCAAAGCGTGCAATGGATTGTTCCTGATTGGCTAGATATTTAGGGGCAATCTGAGGTTCATTGAGAAGCAGGTTGTGTGTACTGATCAGTGCCATAAGATCTAATGGCTCAACTCTTATTATCAATGGTTCATTCTCCTCTTTTATTAACAATATTTTCATTTCTGTTGCCCTCAATTCTTCATGGTTCATGCATGATGCCATGGCCATTAATTGCAGATCCCCTAGCTTGGCATTGGGGTCCCACACAATCAGGTCTGTGAGGGCCATGTTGTGTAGATAGAACTCTGCCATCTTTGCTTTTTCCTCGGAGGTGTTTTGGTCACAAAAATCCATGAATTGCCTGTAGTCTTGGAAAGGCATTATGCCTCTTTGTGCCAAAGTTTTTATTTGGAATTGAATCCATTGATCCTTCAAATAGAGGCCATAAGATTTGGCTGGTGTTCTACATTGTAATGCTTCTATGGATAAGCTGGCCATGTATGCCAAATGAGTGTATTTCTCCTGCAACAACCTCTTTACTAATTCATTCTCATTCTCAAGGTGACTTGTTGTAATGGCTTCTATGTCTCTGAGAACACTCAATTCCTTGCCCATTTCCCTGAGTTTGTCTTCCATGTGACCAATATCCTCAACTCTTTTGGACTTGTCTATCTGCATCCACCTATGCATTCTCATTCTCTCTTTTTCCAATTCGAAAAATAGTGGAATTGCAAATTTCTATGGGATTATCTTGCCTCCCTCAAGTAGTTTGTAATAGGAGTCAATATTAGATTGGGGGTCAGGTTCTTGTAGCTCTTGTGCTTCCTCTTTCACCTCTGGTTGTCCTCCTATCTTTTCCTCAAGTTTTTGTGTCTCCTGTAGTTTGGACAATGTCTCCTATAGGACTATTTTAGCCTCCTGTAGGTCTGGTTTGGGGTCCTGCAGAATTACCTTTCCCTTCCATGTAGAAGATCTTGTAGTCCTCCTTTCATAGGTTATGGGTGTCTTGGAAGGAGATTCTTTCACCTTGGAATATGGTGAATCTTAAATGTTAATGGGAGTCTTTGATGAGGGCTGGGGTTTGCTTGTTTTAATTATGATACTCTTCCTTGCCCTGAAATAAATGGAGGTTTTTCTTTTCCTCTTCTGCTTTTTCTTGCCTAGTGTACTGAGGGCAGTGAGGGCAGCTACTGCTTCTCTTTCCAAAGTTTTAGGGGACTCTTCTCTTTGCTCTGCCCTCTCTGCCTCCTTTTCTCCCTCTTCTGTCTCTTTTTCCTCCTCCTAATTTGTCATGTCACCACTGGCTTCATCTTCTCCTCCTTGCTGTTCTCCCTCCTTACTAACAACAAGACTGACATCATAGGTTAATGCCTTGATGTCATCCTCAGCTGTCATATTTTTGAAAACTTCCCATGCTATAGGGATTGTAAGGGTATGGAGGGCTTCTTCTACTAGGATCTTGATTAGGCCATGGTGAGCCAGCTACTATGAATTTCCTTCTTGTACCTTGGTGCTAGAGTCAATGAGGGACTGAAGGAGAAAGTAAGGGATACTGAGATTTTGATGTGCTAGGGTATCGATTCCATATCTCAATTCTTGGAGGATTCTGAAATGATATCCATAAACAATGCCATGCCTCCCCTCACAAAAAATGTATTTGATCACTTGGTAGTTAACCTCATCCCAGGGATATGGTACACTAGCCCTCCTAATTCTATTTTTGTCTTCAACAGGGGTTTCATTATCTTGGAAAAATTTCCTCTTGGCAGCTTGGCCAATTGGTTTCTCATCTTTACTCCAAGGCAGCCCAAGAGGAAGGGTAGTGACCTTACTATTGAATTCAGGGGTTATTTCAATGGAGAGGTCTCTAATGGTTACAGTAGCATGAGTTCTTGTGTGAGGTACTAGAGAGAGAGCAAATTCATGGGCAATTTCATCATGAAACCCTTTAAAATTCTCAAAGAAATTCATCCAGTTTGCCCTTGTAAATATTTCCACCACTTGAGGATGTGCATGGAGTCTAGTGGAGTTAGTGGGCTCTTTTCTCATAAACCCCCCTGTCATACTGCTTGTACTTCTTTTGAAAAACTAGATATGGAGGTGGAGACAAAGAATTTTGAGTGAAATAGAAAAACAGAGGGGACTGTGTTTTTTTAAAAAATATTTTTTTTTTTTTTTTTTTTTTTTTTTTTTTTTTTTTTTATGTATTTCTACCCTCTTAAAGACTCATTTTATCTTCAATTTGAGAGCAACTCTTTCACATTGTGATATTCAATAGAAGGCATTCATGAAACCTACCTCTTCAGACTAAAATTTGTGCCAAAAATCACGTTTCCTCCCTTCAGAATGACTCATTGTCCCTCCTATAGATTTCCTGTAGGTGCTCTTGTAGAAAATGCCAAGAGCAAAAATATGGAGGAAATCGATGGAGGATGGTGGATACGAGGCTGTATGGGCATAAAAAAATTTCTATGTGATTGACCTATGAGAAGAAACTGAAGAAAAGGTGATGAGAATGCGCGGGGAGGAGTGCTCATTACCTTTTATGGCTGTTGTCGGTTACGAGTGTTGAGATGGTAAGGTGTACATTGCCCAGATGAGGAACGTTGGTCCCCACCTGCTTGGTCATCATGAACCCTATCGTAATCATCCCCTCATTACTACATCGGAGTTAACTCTTCCTCCCACTACCTGTCCTTCGCATCTTTTTCTTGAGTTGACTGTGCACATGTTTGGGTGATATCTCGGTTAAGTGGAGTCAACTAAATGAAGGTGGCCAAGTTAACTGGCCACCTTTCCCTCTTTCAATTTAAACCATCTTGTTGCCTTCATATGATTCCTAATTACACAAATGTAGATAGAGGAGTGACTTAGCTACTTACTTGTAATCCAAGTGTATTTGTTGCCATCGACTATGAGTTGTTGTGGCTTTCTCCGTTGCATGCCTTCATTTTCCTTCATGCATGTTATCTCTACTTGCGGATGTGTTGTTGTGTGTTTTTGCAGGTTCTGATTTTGCTGGAGCTGAGCTGCATGTGCCTTTTCAACCTTCATATGTGATGTTCCTTGCTACTGGTGCTGGACTTCTATGGGATCAACTGCTACAGGAATTCCCACAAGAGCTCCTGTAGCTGCTTCCCCCCTTGAAACTTCAGCTATTTCCCTATGCTTGGAGCTCAAGAATGATGCCAGAGGTGGAGATGAATGATGGAGGGATAGTAGGTAAGATTCAGGTAAAGTTAATGGTGCCTTTTCCTCCTTTTATCTTTGTATTTTTTTTCAAAATTGAAAAACTGTTTTTCTGTGTTTTTTCTTGAAAAGGAAAAAAAATAATCATGATGCTTGGAGTGTGTTGTAGGCTTGGAAATGATGGAAAATAGGTTTGAAGATGGTAAGAGGGATTATAGGTTCCTCATGAAGCTTTTATTGTCCCTCAAACTACCTCTTGTAGACACTTTTGGCTCTTTGTAATTCTTACAGGAGCCTCTTGTAGAAAAAACAGAACCTCCTATAGAAAACACAGTTTTGGAAGAAGGGGTACAATGGGGTGAAAGAGATGCCAAAAATGATGGAGGAAGGTGTGGAGAAGATGATATGGATGCTGATATGAATGTTAGGGTCCTCTTGGCACCTTCTTCTGCTCCCTGTAGTCCTCCTGCAAACCTGAAATGCAATAAAAATTCATTTTTTCTTTCTCTCTTTTTTTTTTGAAAACAACTAGGGTGCCTCAAAGAGGTTTTCACCTTAATTGCCTGCCCTGGGTGCCTCCAAGGGAGGTTTTCACCCAGGGATCTTAATCTTTTCACTTTTTATTTTTGACATCACTGGGCCGCCTCAGAAGAGGTTTTCAACCCAATTATGCAACTCAAGCGCCTCATGGAGGTTTTCACTTGAGTCCTTATTTTTTCTCTTTTTTCTTCAGTGAGTGGGTGAAGTGGAAGATAAGACATGCTCCACTACCATCACTATTTTATTTAAATCTTCATTAAACTCTCGCTTGGAGAGGGGTTTGCTGTTGAATTTCAACCAATGTCCATTGACAAGCATGGAGATGGCTTCATCATCAATGGTTCTGATCAGAACTGAGCCATTGTCATTACATTTCTCCACAGTGTAGGGTCCCAGCCATCTTGTCCTTAGCTTACCTTTGAAATCCATGTATCTTGAATCATAGAATAGTGCCCAATCTCCCTCTTGGAATTTCTTCTCCCTGGTATTTCTGTCATGCCATATCTTTCTCTGAAGCTAAACTACCTCTGTATGGAGAGGGCTTGCAATCTGTATTCATCCAATCCATTGAGCTGAAGTAATCTCTCCTTCTGTGCATGGCTGAGGTCTAGGTCTAGCTGAGCTACCATCCCTAGGGTATTGAATTCAATCTCTATTGACAACAAAGCCTTCTTCCCATAGACCTGTTCATAGGGTGTGAACCTGGTGGTGGTCTTCCATGTTGTGTTGTAGGCCCAAGTGGCCTCAACTAATCTCTCCATCCAGTCTTTTCTGCTGCTGCTCACTACCTTGGTTAGGATCCCTTCCAATGCTCTATTAGTGACCTCCACTTTCCCATTGGCTTGTGGATGGTAAGGGGTGGAAGTCCTGTGCTTGATCTTATGATGTGTGAGCAGGTCTTCAATTAGGTTGGAAGTGAACTCACTGCCTTGGTCTGTGACCGACTCTCTCGAATACCTAAACTTGTAGAATATGTTTTCCCTCAAAAACTTAGCTATTTTTTCCTCTGTCAATGCTTTGATTTCTTTTGTCTCCGCCCACTTTGTTAGGTAGTTGGTGCACACAATGATGTACTGCTTTTGCTTTGAAGGGGTTTGATAGGCCCCACAAAGTCCATGCTCCACTTCTCAAATGGATCAAAGGTCACTTGAGGTTGCATGGGCATTTCATCCTTTGGAGTGGGTTTCCCCATCCTCTAACACCAATCACACTGGCTTGTGTATCTCCTCACATCTTGATGAAGAGTGGGCCAACAGTAGCCTACTTGCAATATCTTGAAGGTAGTTCTTTTTGCTACAAAATGACCTCCACAGGGCCTGTCATGACAGGTTAGGAGGATGTCAAAGACTTCCTCCTCCTTAACACGTCTTCTCAAGATCTAATCTAGGCCAAGTTTGAAAAGATTGCCTCCAATAGGTGAAATGGGTGCTTTTCCTTACTATCTTGCTCTTCTTTTTTGAGGATAGGTGTGGTGGGAACTGTGTTGAAACCAAGTAGTTTTCTATATCAAAAAACCATGGAGAGAGTAATGATATAGAAAATAGGTGTTCATATGGCATTTGGTCACCCACCATTCCTTCTTCACCTGCAGGAAAATTTACTCTAGACAAAAAGTCAACAACAACATTCTCTTTACCAGGCTTATCAATAATGGTCAAATTAAACTACTGCAGTTAAAGCAACCATCTAATAATGTGAGCATTTACATATGGTTTGTTCATTAAATATCTAATTGCAACATGATCAATGTGCAAAAAGGTTTGATAGCCTATGATATAATGTTTGAATTTGTTTAAGGAATGCACGACAGCTAGGAGTTCCTTCTCGGTCACTGTATAGTTTAACTCTGCCTTTGACAAGTTTTTTCTTATAAAGTATATGGCATAAGGTAACTTTTCATCAATTTTTCCTAAGGCTACTCCTATTGCTTTCTTTGAGGTATGTAGGTTTTAACCCCGAACAGAAATTACCTGCATACGAATTCTAAATCACAGGAAAAATAAAATGCGAGATCATAACACATAAAACACATATACACAGAGATTTCCCACTGGATCTCAAAACCGAGACTACCAGCTTGATTTTTCATTATATTCCTTTCAATGTTACAATACATATTTATACATGTTGAAGCATCCAATACCATGGATCGAAAACCATCGTGTCCAAAACCATGGATCGAAAACCATAGGTAGGTTTGCCCAACCTAATATAGGGTCCAAAAAAAAAATTTCTCGGGGCACTGCCCTGAACCCTGTAGAGGGGGGCTACCCGCCCCCCTCAAACCCCCGGACAGGGGGGGCTACCGCCCCCCTAATGAGCCCCCCGCTGCGCAACGAAGGGCGGGCTCCGCCCCCCCTAACCCCCCGGTTCACTACGTAGGTTAGCCGTGGAAAGAATATAACACAACCCAACAATCTCCCACTTATTGTTTTCTTTCCACAGGGGGTCACAGGAGAGCTTAGTCATTTTTCCAGCCCTGAAATGCCCATTGTTTCTCTACACCAAGAGAGCTTCTTAGAGCTCACAGATTTTGTCAATGCATCTGCAGTATTCTTCAAAGTGTCCAGCAACACCTTTTTGTCTTCTATCATATCCCTCACAAAGTGATACTGAACATCAATGTGCTTTGTCTTTGAATGATAAGCAGGGTTCTTTGCCAAGAAAATTGCACTTTGGCTATCACAGTCTATCCTTATAGCCCCCTGTACTAACCCCATACTTGAACACAATCTCTGCAACCAAACTGCTTCCTTGCTTGCATGAGTGGCTGCCATGTATTCTGCCTCTGTAGTTGATAGTGCCACTACAGATTGTTTCTTACTATCCAACTGACTGCACCTCCAAATAGGTTAAACACATACCCACTTGTAGATCTTCTCTGATCTAGATCTCCAGCCCAGTCTGCATCAACAAAGCCACGGATATCCAACACTCTGTCCATTCCTGGTCTTCCTTGGTAGCATAAACCATAATCACTAG
>APFE031123227.1:9839-23356 GCA_000404065.3 Pinus taeda
TATCAATGGCTTTGCTCTCGTAAAAAAATTATCACTTGGGCAATTTTTATGGAAGAATTGACAACACATTATGGGGATACAAAAAGCAACACTTTTTTTAGCCAATTGATAAGTCTCAAACAAAAGGGTTCAATAATGGAGCACATTGAGGAGTTCCAAAAATTGAACATAGGGGTAAAAAATATTCCAGAGGAGCATAGGATTGATGTGTTCATAGGGACTTTAAAGGATAATATCCAACATGATGTTCGCCTTTGGGAACCTGATTCATTAGAGAAGGCATTCAGGTTAGCAAGAAAAATGGAAAGCAAAATTATGGCAACCAAGAAGCATACCACTCACAACTTTAAATATGGAAATGTTGTTTCCCTTAGTCTTCCACAACATATAAGTTTGACACCACAACTATTGGAAGAAAAAAGAGAAAAATGGCTTCGTTACAGCTATGATAGAAAATACACTAAAGGTCATAAGTGTGCTGAGAAGAAATTATTCTACATAGATTGTGAAGAGAAAGAAGAAAAAGGTCAAAAGAAGAGGATATACTCCAGGAACAAAGCCTAGATAAAGAAGAAATGAATCCCACCATATCTTGTAATGCATTGGCTGTAATTACCACTCCTCAAACCATCAAGATAGAAGGACAAATCAAGAAGAAAAAGGTAATAATGTTGATTGATTCAGGAAATACCCACAATTTTATTCATTGTAAGATAGCAAAAGAATTGAATTTCTTCCTATATCCAGCACTAGAGTGTCAAGTGATGATTGCAAAGGGAGGAACAATAAATTTCTCTGGAAAGTGCCATAATATCAAGCTATCCATGGGAGAATATGTTTTGACTAGCCCAATGCTTTCCATTCCAATGGGAGGTGTTGATGTTGTATTAGGAGTCTAATGGCTACAATCCTTGGGAAAAATAGCTTTTAATTTTCAAGAACTTTTCATGAGATTTTCTATGGAAGGAAAGGAAGTTGAATTAAGGGGTATTGCAGGGAAACTGGGAAAGATAATCAGCTCTAACAGTATGACAAAACTTCTAAAAAGGCAACAAAGAGGTGTAATTGCACAATTATGTTCGCTAGATGTTTCCACATCGGAATCATCTATTTCTCAATATCTCCAAAAATTCTTGGACAATCATTCCAAGGTATTTGAGACTCCCAAAGGTCTCCCACCTATTTTTTATCATGATAATGCTATTCATCTGATTCCAGGAAGGGTTCCTCCAAACATCAGGCTGTACAGATATTCCTATGCCTAAAAGAGTGAAATTCAATGTATGGTTGCAGAAATGCTAGAGGCTGGTATATTTCAACCTTGTCAAAGTTCTTTATCTCCTCCAGTAGTATTGGTGCACAAGAAGGATGGATCATGGCGCATGTGTCCGGATTATAGGGAGCTTAGCAAGCTCACTATTAAAGATAAGTTTCCCATTCCTGTCATTGATTAATTACTGGATGAATTGCATGGATCAATTTACTTCATCAAGTTGGATCTTTGTTCAAGATATCATCAAATCAAAATGAAGACTGAAGACATTCCGAAAATAACATTTAGAACTCATGAGGGTCATTATGAATTTTTGGTCATGCCTTTTGGCCTTACCAATGCACCTTCAACATTTCAAGGTTTGATGAATTCAATTTTCAAACCATTCCTTAGAAGATTTGTGTTAGTTTTTTTTGATGATATACTAATCTACAGCAAGTCTTGGAAGGATCATGTTGAACATGTTGACAGGGTGCTACAACTATTGGAGGAGAAACAATTATATGCAAAAATATCCAAATGTTTCTTTGGAGTACAAGAGGTGGTATCTGGGTCATATTGTATCTCATGAAGGAGTTAAGGTAGACCCTAGCAAAATTAAAGCCATTAAGGAATGGAAAATCCCCACATCCATAAAGGATCTGCGAGGATTTCTCGGGTTGACAGGGTATTATCGCAAGTTTGTTAAGAATTATGGGAGAATAGCAGCACCTCTAACAACATTATTGAAGAAATATGCATTTTCATGGACTCTAAAAGCAACAAAGGCCTTCGAACATCTTAAAGAGGCAATGTGCCAAGCACCGGCCTTAGCTACATCGGACTTCACAAAAACCTTTATTGTGGAATGTGATGCTTCAGGAAATGGAATTGGTGTTGTTCTAATGCAATATGAAAGACCCATTGCTTTTGAAAGTCATCCAATCAAGGGAAGGTTTTTACACAAAGCAATTTATGAGAGGAAATGTTGGCAATACTCCATGCACTTAAGAAATGGCGACCCTACCTAATGGGAAGACACTTCAAGGTAAAAACGGATCATGATAGCCTTAAATACTTTTTAGAACAAAGATTATCCTCTGAAGAGCAACAAAAGTGGGTCACAAAGATGTTGGGTTATGACTTTGAAATCATCTACAAAAAAGGGAAGCAAAATGTGGTGGCAGATGCACTCTCAAGAAAGGATGAGGATGTGGAAGCATTTTGTGCGCCATTTCTATTATCCAACCAGATTGGATAGACGAAGCAAGGGAGGAATGGAAGAATGATGAAGAAGTGTGGGAACTTATTCAAAAGTTACAACAAGATTCCAATACATCTGATACATTTAGCTAGCAAAATGATTCATTATGGTACAAAGATCGCTTATACCTTTGCAATAATTCCCAACTCAAACAAAAGATTCTTATGGAATTGCACACTTCTCCCTTAGGAGGGCACTTAGGATTTTTAAAAACTTACCACAGGGTTAAGTAGGAATTTTTTTGGGATGGCCTTAAATCGGATATTCAAAAGTTTGTGGCGGAATGTTTAGTTTACCAACAAAATAAAGTGGAAACAATTAAGACCCCGGGTCTATTACAACCTTTATCCATTCCAAGCCAACGTTGGGAGGAGGTTTCAATGGATTTTATTACAGGTTTACCCAAGTCTGAGGGAAAGAGTGTCATCATGGTGGTAGTTGACAAACTTACCAAGTATGCACACTTTTGTGCATTATCACATCCATTTAAAGCCACTACAGTTTCTCCTGCATTTATGGAAACAATTCAAAAGCTACATGGAAATACAAAGATTATTGTAAGTGATAGAGATCCCATTTTCAATATAAATTTTTGGACAAAATTATTTTCTTGTCTTGGTACTCACTTAGCTCATAGCTCATCTTATCATCCTCAATCTAATGGGAAAACTGAGATAGTAAACAAATGTTTGGAACGATATCTTCATTGCTTTGTATCTAATAAACAGACACAATGGGTCAAATGGTTGCCTCTGGCTGAATGGTGGTATAACACTTCCTTCCATACAACAAGAAAAATGACCCCATTTATGGCACTTTATGGATATCAGCCACCATCCATCACATCATATTTAAGAGAAAATTCTAGGGTTCAAGCAGTGGAACATCACATCGAACATCAATAACAAGTCCTCCAACGCTTAAAGGATAACCTCGTGTTGGCACAGAATAGAATGAAACAACAGGCAAATCAGCATCGCTGTGAAAGAAGTTTTAATGTAGGTGATTGGGTATTCCTACGGCTACAACCATATAAACAAATGTCCCTCAAGAAAGCTAAGAAGGATAATAAATTATCACCAAAGTGTTATGGTCCATACAAGGTGTCGCAAAATATTGGTACAATGGCATACAAATTGGAGCTTCCTACAACTTCTCGAGTGCACCCAGTTTTCCATGTTTTATGTTTAAAGAAGGTTATAGGCAACAAGCTCCCAGTTCAAACAATATTGCTAGAACTCAACGAGGAAGGAAAAATTATATTGGAACCAGAAGCAGTCACAGAAACAAGAATTCGACAGCTACGAAATCGATCAATTTTGGAGTATCTCATCAAGTGGAATAACTTGTCTATTGAAGATTCCACATGGGAGGATGAGAATTTTATACAGAAGAATCCAGAACTACTCGAGCGTTGAGGAAAACACTTTTTTGAAGGAAAGGGCATGTTAGGTCCTTATAATACTAATGATTACCCCCTTACTATTGTAGTTGTATCCATTATTAATATTGTTGTGCCCTTATTGTCCCCATATTATTATTAATATGCCCCATAAAATCCCTCTATTGTAATTTTTGTGGCTTTATATTATTATTTTTAGGTCGGTTGGGTTGTATTGTGACTCCTTAGACTCCTATATATAGAAAGGATGTTTTTTCATTAGAATCATCAAAGAATTATTCATTTGTGTAATGTAAAGGAGGTTGCCCCCTCGAAGAGGTTGAATTCTAAGGAATTCAACTATCTTTTCTATCTTTTTGTGAGTTGGTTTCATAACAAGCCATAAGCAACCTCTTCCTACAAACTGCACTGCCACGGGATGCCAAAAATAGGGCCAAGTCTCGAATTAAATCATGTTAATAAAAGTACATCTTAGAGGCACTATCATAATCAATCGTTCCGCTCCTACTACATCCAATTACCATGACAATGCAATGTATAAGACATAGGAATCCAAGATCAAAAGAGCTTGAGCACACATCAAGTAAAGAAGAAGGTGCTTTCCTAAGATTGCTCGTTAAATTCAGCAAATTCCTGCTTGCAAGTTCTAACAAGGTGAGAAAAGCATCAGGCCGTGTAATCTTTCGAACATAAGCCCAAATGTCCAACAATGCATCCACTAAGATTTTTTTATCCTCTGGAAATGAGCCTAATGTTGAAAATCGCAACAAGAAATGTTAAAAATAACACTGCTATAAATAGTAGTTTGGGTATCAGTGTTGGATTGAGCAACAGGGAATGAAAAATGGAAGTGCTAAAAATAACATTCTATTTTTAGCAGTTCAGTATGGATTCCTATTTTAGTCAGTCCTTGGACTAAAAATAGGAAGTGAAATTCGAATTTGAACTTAACAGCTATTCAAAAATAAATTAATTAATTCACCATGAGTTAATTAGTTGTGAAAAATCAAACATGAGGTCTATGTGAGTACATGCAATAGTTTATCTATTAATTGAGGAATTTATCCATCAGTTAAAGGGATAAGGATGAGTTCTAATTTGAGTTGTAATTAGTTAGCTGAGTTAACTGAGTCAAGTCCAATTAGATTGATTTAAATAGTTTGTTTAAATTAATGTGAGTTCAGCTAGTTAATGCATGCTTGCATATAATTGTTGCACTTCAAATAAATGAGGATTCTCTCATGAATAACTCATGCATGTCAGTTCAGACAGAGACTCAGTTGAGATCAAAGAAGGGACAGTGTACTATTATTTGGATGAATATTTTTCCTATAAAGCTCATTCATGATGAGGATTTATCTCCTTCAGGATTGCATAGTTGGATCAGAGGTTAGTGAGTGTGTGAAGAGGCCAATTCACACAAGTGGCTTCACTGGACCCCAATCAAAATTGCGTAAATAAATAGGAGGCTTGGAGGGCAAACCAGAGGTTAGATAGAGGCCTTTGACTGTCTATGAGCAGTAGAGGTATTGCAGAGAAAGCATGATAGATTTTGAGCTGATTCTTTCTATAATATTGGCTATATTTCCACTTGTATGATAATACAGAGTTGGGGTTTTAGGTTGAGGCTTTCCCCAGGTTATATCTTCTGTGTTATGTGTGATTGATTTCTTCCTATCAGCTATATGTGTTCTATTGATCTTGCTCAATTCGATTAAGCTTCCGCATAATTGTTTGTAGAAGTAGATCAAATATTATGATTTAGCATATTGCATTATCAGGTGATCTACAATGGGAATTTCTACATGGTATCAGAGCAAAGGTGATCAAAATGGAGAATAATATACTAGAGGAGATTTTGAAGTTTTGAGTTTTGGGCCGCGAGTTTTCAGAGCAGATATGAAAAAAAATTTATAAAATTTTCAGAAACAAATATCAAATCTGGATTCCTTGCGGAAAATTTCCCAAATTCAAAAAACAAATCAGCTGAATCGGAGTTCGGATGAGGGAGATATTGTTGATTTAAAATCAGCTCTTTTTCCAGGAAATTTCGTGACGGCAGGAAATATGAAACAACTTGGTGTGCTAGCCAAGAACCTGTATGCACTTGAGGTACAATATGCATGCAAAGCCTTGAGGAGAAAGTCAAAGGTTAGATACTTGGCGGTTGAGAGGGAGAATACATTACCTCTCAACATGCAGCGCCAGAAGAAGTCTCAGACAATTGTGGAGGAGCCACTGTTGGTGAAGCAGCTTCAGGAGGTTGTGGAGCAACCACAACTAGAGAAGCTGAGAGGAGATCGAGTAGAGACATATACTCATGTAGAGACCTCCAGTAGGGGGAAATTTCGAGCTAGGTGGGCAGAGGGATCACATGCATCCATACCTCCAGGTAGGAGGTGGGGCGATGTGGAGTGATCATCCCAAGAAGGCTGGAATAGGGACGGGATCCTTGAGGTATCCAACCTCTTTGATTCGACTTTGCTACAGGAGCCCCAATGAGGAGTAGCAGTACTGACTAATTGGGTAAAGACAAATGTGGATGGAGTGACAGAGAGAGTTATAGTGCAGGAGTCCCAGGACTGTGTAGAGCTAGCAAGCTACAATGATGCGAGAGACACAGGATTGTTGCACCAATGCAAGATGGCACAGAGGGTTGTGCAACAGTGTCAGATTCATGGAGTGTTACAGCAGCTCAGAGGTCAAAGAGGGAGCACTTGTTAGCAGCAGGTGGAGCTTCAGCATCAGAGTATGTTTCTAGCCCAACAGAGAGGTCAGTGGGGAGTTTTTTTTTCCTAGAGTTGCTAAAGCAACCACATTTGGTAGAAGTGTTGCATGCAGAACATTCCAAAGGTACATGATTAGGTTCGAGTTGAAGCCTTTCTTGTCGAGAGGGAGTGTTGAAAATGGCAACAAGAAATGCTAAAAAAGAAGTGCTAAAAATAGCACTGCTATAAATAGAAGTTTGGGTATCTGTGCTGGTTTGAGCAATAGGGAATGAAAAATGGAAGTGCTAAAAATAACATTCTATTTTTAACAATTCAGAATGGATTCCTATTTTAGTCAGTCCCTGGACTAAAAATAGGAAGTAAAATTTGAATTTGAACTTAACAGTGTTTTGAAAATAAATTAATTAATTCACCATGGGTTAATTAGTTGTGAAAAATAAAACATGAAGCCTATGTGAGGAAATGCAACAGTTTATCTATTAATTGAGGAATTTATCCATTAGTTAAAGAGATAAGGATGAGTTCTAATTTGAGTTGTAATTAGTTGGCTCAGTTAACTGAGTCAAGTATAGTTAGATTGATTTAAATAGTTTGTTTAAATTAATGTGAGTTTAGTTAGTTAATTCATGCTTGCATATAAATGTTGCAGTTCAGATAACTAAAGATTCTCTCATGAATAACTCATGCATGTCAGTTTAGACAGAGACCCAGTTGAGATCAAAGAAGGGATAGTGTACTATCAATTGGATGAATATTTTTCCTATAAAGGAAGCTCATCCATGAGGAGGATTTATCTCCTTCAGGATTGCGTAGTTGGATCAGAGGTTAGTGAATGTGTGAAGAGGCCAATTCACACGAGTGGTTGTACTGGACCCCAATCAAAATTGCACAAAGAAATAGGAGGCTTGGAGGGCAGACTAGAGGTTAGATAGAGGCCTTTGACTGTCTATGAGCAGCAGAGGTATTGCAGAGAGAGAAAGATAGCTTTTGAGTTGATTCTTTTTGTAATACTGGATATATTTCCACTTGTATGATAATACAAAGTTGGGGTTTTAGGCTGAGGCTTTCCCCAGGTTATATCTTTTGTGTTATGTATGATTTATTTCTCCTTTTCAGTTATATGTGTTCTATTGATCCTATTCAATTCGATTAATCTTCTGCATAAATTGTTTGTAGAAGTAGATCAAGTATTGTTGATCCAGGTGGATGTTGGTGGCCACCCACCTATCCCATTTAAACCCCCGCAACTGTCTCTTTCAGTTTTCGTAATTGTAGCACAATTTACTATTTTTAGCAGTTTTTTCGGGTCTTGAACTTCCAGAGCCATTTTGAGGCCCTAAACGACGTTTTTTGGGAAATCTGGTGGCAACATGGGTCCATGGACCGATGTTGCCCTTCCCAAAGTGGTAGTTCTCGGATAGATATTTCTAACGAGCTATCATACGCGTCAAACGGAGATCGTATGCCAAAGTTACGACCCCGGGAAATTGATGTACCAATTTACCCAAAACGGGGCCCACAATTTGGCGTTTCATCTTCTAAGGGTAGGTTTTGGAATGTGAAGGGTTTTCCATTGTTTCTCAATAATAAATAGGCCTTCGAGCCTCATTGTAACACAAGTTCGGAACATGTAGCCACACATCTCTTCTCAGAGATAAGCTACCATCGCCTAGCTGGTTTATTTCTATTTCCGGTTGTAAGCATATTTCAGTATTTTCCATTAATGAAATGAAGTATTATTTCCGCTGCATCTTTGTGTATATGGTTATCTCTGTATTTTATTGTGTTCCTGTTTAAATCCAGATCATAAAAGAAAAGCTTAAAGCTGGGAATGTTATGTATGTAGATGGTCTAAAACATAATCTATTGAGTATCAGTCAAATGTGTGATCAAGGAAATGAGATAGTATTTCGATCAAATGGATGTGTTGTTCGTGAGCTTGATATAGGAGAAACAATGATCAAAGGTGTAAGAACTCCAAACAAACTGTACATAGTCAAGGGGGGACAAAAATAGTGTTACTTAAGCAAAAATGATGAACACTAGCTATGGCATAGAAGATTGGGGCATCTAAGCTTCCCTCAAATAAGAAAAGCACACAGATACAAGGTTGTTCGTAATCTTCTAGATATCAGCATTCCAAAAAACACAATATGAAAATCATGTCAATTTGGTAAGCAAACCAGAGCACATTTCCCTGAGAAGGAAGGATCAGCTAATAAGCCTCTTGAACTTGTTCACACTGATTTATGTGGTCCATCTAGGAAAAAGTCACCTCGTGGAGAAGAATACTTTATATTGTTCATTGATGACTTTTCCAGAATGTGTTGGATAGGACTTCTAAAGCATAAAGATGAAGCTTTCGAAAAGTTCAAAGCCTTCAAAGCCTTGGTTGAAAATGAATCAGATCCCAAAATCAAATGCCTCACGTCTGATCGAGGAAGGGAATTTACCTTGGATGAATTCTTCGAATTCTGTGAAGAACATGGAATAAGAAGGGAATTCTCTACAGCAAGAACTCCTTAGCAAAATGGAGTGGTAGAAAGGATGAACAGAACTGTTCAACAAATGGCTCGTGCTATGCCAGATGATTATGGAACTCCTGCAACCTTCTAAGGAGAAGCTGCATTTGTTGTCGTCGTTGTTCTCAACAAAACAAACATCCAGCTAAACAACACTCAAACTCCACATGAACTTTGGTATGGTAAGACTCCTACTGTAAAATACGTCAAAGTTTTTGGAAGCAAATGTTACATCAAAAGGACTAATGAAAAACTTGGCAAGTTTGAACCTAGAGCAGATGAAGATATCCTCCTTGGTTACTCTTCCCGAAGTAAAGGATACAAGTGTTATTATAAAATACTTGGGAAAATTGTTGAAAGTATTGATGTTGTGGTTGATGAAGACGGCAAAAATCCAAAGTAGGTAAAAATCGAAGATTATGAAGAAGATGAGGACTATCCTTCCACATCAAATCAGACAAATTCTGAAGAAGAAACCAATGAGACACTAGAAGAACAGATAAGTGTAGAATAAAAGACTCCATCCAAGTATGTTCAGAAGAATCATCCAGAGACTCAAATCTTGGGGCAGAAAGAGGCCGGAGTGCAGACAAGAAGAACCATTACAGAAGCTTCAAGCTATCTAGCATTGCTTTCCTTCGTTGAACCGCAAAATGTAAATGAAGCATGCAAAGATGAATGTTGGGTCAAGGCCATGAATGAAGAACTTGAGCAGATTGAAAAGAATTGTTGGACACCTAATCCTAAAGGGTTAGCGTGGAAGCCGAATGGACAAAGCAGTCCAAGGGACCTTGGGATGTGAATCCCAACGGTCACCAAATGTACAATAAATGTATATCAGATTGTTAATAAAAAATGCAATGCATGCTTTATCTTTCTCATTTGTTTTCGCTGTCCATGTCTGTTTAACATGGTATCAGATCTATGATGTGTGGCCTGTTTTCCCTGAGCAACTGGTCTGAGTTGCCTTGAATAGTGCTGACTAGAGCTGGCCTAGTCCTCTATAAAGCTCCTTTAATTCTGCCATCCCTGCGTTGTACCTGCACTGCTCCTCCATATAATTAGCTGCTTCTGACACTGCATGCGCTCTGTCCTCAGAATTTTCTACTTGAAATCAGCTGCTGCCTGACATCTCTGACCTCTGCCTCTGCCTTATTTCTGAATTGCACTGTCATTTTGAAACGCTTGCGTTGTCCATGAAACGCTTGTGAATAGCTCTGTCATTCATTTTGATTGAAACGCTTGCGCTGTCCATGAAACGCTTGTGAATAGCTCTGTCATTCATTTTGATTGAAACGCTTGCGCTGTCCATGAAATGCTTGTGAATAGCTCTGTCATTCATTTTGATTGAGACGCTTGCGCTGTCCATGAAACGCCTATAAGGAAGGATTTAATTTTACAAAACCAACGAGCTGCCAGGTTTTCAATCTCTCCTTGTGGCGATGGGGAGGAGGAGGATGTAGAGTTATCAGTGCTTCCCAAGAACACTAAAGTTGTTGTTACAGGCAACAATCGCACTAACTCTGTGTTGCTCGGGCTCCATGGCACAGTCAAGAAAGCCGTTGGATTTGGTTGGCATTGGCTGGTGCTCACTAATGGAGCAGAGTTTAAGTTGCAAAGGAATGCCTTGAGTGTGATTGAACTGTCGTCTGGTCAGGAGGACGACGGTGATAATGAATGTGAAAACCCTTCATCTAATAATAACAGCTCGGATTTAGTTTCAGATGATTTGCAAAAGCTTTATAAGCCCAAATCGAGGCCTCGTGTGTTAGGAGCATCAAGCAGCAGCAATAATAACGCCTCTCAATTGCAAACCAGCGGGTCAAACTTCCATTCGCATGGAATGCTAAAGGTGGACTTGAGCAAATTGGAAACATCGGCCTTATGGAGATATTGGAGGCATTTCAATCTCGTTGAAGTTGGTCCCAATCCTTCGAAGGATCAATTAGTTGGTGCTGTTGAAAGACACTTCATTTCACAGCAATTGGATGAGTTGCAGGTGATAACTGGATTTGTGCAAGCTGCAAAACGGCTGAAGACAGTTTGCAGTTGAGTTTATGCCTTAGCGAAGTGGATGTCCCCATAACCTATTTCTGTAGAAGTTGGCTCACAGGAACAGTAGACGTTAAATGTATCATACACAGTTTCATCAGCATCAACTGGTGAATGACTTGATTTTAGGTTTCACTTGTAGTGACTCGGCAATTGATTTGTGATTGGAGAATCTTTAACAAAGGTTCCTTTCCATGTGTGCCTTATGTTGACTCAACCTGGATCTATGGAAAATGTTTCTTGCATTCCTTGTATAAGTGTAAGAAGAAACCTGATCACTGAATGTATGATCCTTGGCCTCATATACTGTGGAATTCGTTGCTCAAGGCACTGCAACTGCAAGTTGTGATGATTGTCTGATCTCTATTTATACATCTACTTTGCGGGTGATTTTGACTGTGTGTGATTCTGATTGTAAGAAATTAGATCTTTTAGTGGCTGATGGAAATAAAGGCGCATTAAAGGTACATTTATGGTTAGGTTCTTTAATTTCATGATTGTGAAGTGGGGATTCGTTTCAAAGCAGAAACCCGCATGACTAGTTCCAGATCTATGACAAATCTTGGCGAATTATTTGTGATTCCTTTTACCAGATTTCAAGCATAGACTCAGTGTCACGGGTGTGAGATCTGTCAAATTTGTTCAAGAGAGTCGCCAAATTTTATGTGAATAAAACCATTGATTTTCTGAAGGAGCCACTCCAGTCTGCTATTTAATTCTCTGAGGGAAGACCCGGAAACGCTTTCCGTTTTGATTGTCCAAATTCATAGGTGGGAGGAATTCCCATGTGCGCTGGCTTGTCTTTCAGCCCACAGTGCGTAAGAGCTTCAAATCTGATTTCTGACTGCATTTGGGAACTCGCTGGATGAGTCGTTTAATTGTTTGCCGCATGAAAGTCAGAGGAGCAGGCAGGTATGATGAAATAACCATTTATTTATCCAAGGATTTGAACCCGCCACTTTGACAGACATATCTCAAGTTAATTAATACAACTATGGAAACTACGGAATGCAGCGTCTCATTGCGAGTAAAAATAAATCCAAAGCCAAAGCACATATAGATCGTTGTAGTCTTAATGATTTTGATAATGGGCTAATCGATATCACATGTGGAAACCTATTATGGCTCATAATCACTTTAAAGCAGGCTGCTTGGTTTTGGCGGCTACTGCAATCATTTGAGCTGAGGAAGATCTATGCTAAAGTATTGGTAGACAACAATGGAGGGCCTATTTAACATTGTGCTTACAAATATTCTTTATATGCTAGATCGCAAAGGTCCAACAAAGTGTTGAATTTTTGAAGGGCTAGAATAGTGAGCGCTGGTCAAATTCAGAGAATAGGCAAAGTTGCTCAATTTGTTCGCAGTGTATTGATTAAGTTGGTTAATTGTGCTCTTTAAATAAAAATATTCTGGCGTCTTATATTAAAGTGTTGAAAGAGCAAGGTGATAAATTGTAGACTGGAACAGCTTTTATCTTGGAATATTTGCTGAAGGAGTTACCACTTCAAATGGAGAAATCTTAGCTAGCAAGTGCAATTACAATATTAAGAGAGATTGGTCCTTGTGTCTAACATAATTGTTTTTTGAAATTGCAAAACCCAGTCGCTTCAGTCGCTTCATTTTCCTGTCTGTTGCTGATTATCCAGATTTATGTTCTGCAGCTTCTTTGGTGCCATATCAAAACTGTTAATCTTGTTTTGCAAAATAATTATATGTTTAAGACGCATGGTTTCCATAGCAGCCAAATGCTCTGAAGTTTGAAGTTGAGGACAGCGCTCATCTTCACATTTTTTTCAGATCTTGTAGTAAGAGTACAATATTATTTTTCTGTTGCTGTTGCCTCAGTTGTATTTTTTAAGTGACATTGAAGAAAAATGGCCAGACTTGAAGATGCATTAAAGTTATTGAATATCTTAATTCATTCCACTGTTGATGAGATGGTCAAAGTTAACAAAGAAATTCTCTTTGACATCCAAACCTGTTTGCAAAATGCACGAGAAAAGATCGATTTTTTGCAGCTTGAATCACAGCTACAGCAAGAAGAACTACAATAATGGAGTCATCTTTCTGAACCTGTTTCTGTTCAGAAGATTGAAACAGACTCCCATAAACAGCGAGTCAATAATGTTATAGTTCATTCAAATAAAGCAGCAGTTGTAAATGCAGATGCAAAAGTTCAGTCTGTACTTCCCAAGCCCATCATCAGACCTTGGGAACAGCTTGTCCACAACAAGCACAGAACTGGTCTTGGATATGACAAGGACTTGTCCTTTCATATCCCAGACTACTCAAA
>APFE031123230.1:0-11168 GCA_000404065.3 Pinus taeda
ATATATATATACAAAAACGTATGCATCATTGTATCTTTTGTGATTGTCTTCTCAAGACAATATAATATAAAGTAACACTTTGTTGCTTCTCTGCTACATCGTTTCACCTCTTCTATTCCTACGTTCTTTATCTTCATGTGATTTCTTGTTTTCCTTTCTACTAGTAACCAATGGTCATTGTATACTACACTACAAAAAGTATATATCAATTTTTTGGAATATTTTACTAAAATATAAAATATTGTAAAATATTGATGCCTCCTTAAATCAATTGTAAACTGTTGTAAAATATTAGTGAATCATTCACTTCATTATAAAATATTGTAAATTATTAGTGAATCCCTCTTTCAATCTTTACATCGAGTTATTTTTCCTTATTATGCATTGATTCTCTAATAGAAAAATAATTATCCAATTACTTCGCTTCAAATAACTATTATCTTTTCTTATTCAATCAAAACTCCAATGATTGTTGATCAATAAACAATTTTTTGAAATTACACAAAATGCGCAATGAGATTGACTAAAAGACAAAATATGTAATGAAATTTAATATCTTATATGATAAAAAAATTAATTAACACAAACTCATTATAAAGCCATAATTTTCGAATTCAAAACTACAGCCCACAAAGAAAAATGTTCATTACTTCACATAACATGTTACAAAATAAGTATCATCAAAGGAGCTCAACTTCAAAAGTGATAATACACTAAGTCGTCTCTCCTCCTCCACTAATTATATGTGTTTCTCCTTTAGCCTTTGCCTCAAAATTATAATTTCGTTAAAGGAATGTTGTTCCCATGAAAATAGATCCCCTACAATGAACACATAGGAAGCTAGATCATAGCAAAGTATAACATATTTCCATTTCCTAATAAATATTTTGAAACAAAATACAAGATAAATTGTGGATTCTCTAAAAAGTGAAGAAGCTCAGGTCATGCCAAAAGTGAACTGGATTTTTTTTTCCTTAAACCATTACATATATAAAAAAGTAAAAATAATTACACAAAAAATTTGGAATACACTAAGAATAAAAAAATCCATATATGATTCCAAATATCCTATGTTTCTCATTTAAAGAGAAGAAAACAAGAACATAAGGCTTCTTATTCAAGAAACAATGTTAACTTTAACCAACACTTCTAAAATCAATGAGAATTAGATGAAACCGGTCATTTCCAGACAAATGGCTCATTGAACAAAAAAACTAGAGCTATAAGTGTTTAACGGACTAACAAAAGCTTTAATCAAACTAAACAAAAAAATTTGATCTTCATAAATACTTCAAATTCTTGACCAATATATTAGATCTAAACGTAAAAGAAATTTCATGTACTTGAATCACTATATTTTTGAATAAAGGAAATATCCCTAAATGAATTACTTATAATTTAATAGTAAGATATTATGTATGTGAAGAGATATGTTCTAGATTCATGAGACTATATCTTTCATTTCCAATAGTCAAGAAGATACTAACAATTTAATATTTAAATTTAAGACATGAATCTTAAATTAACTTACATATCTGCACATCCACCTCCACCT
The DNA here is from genome assembly GCA_000404065.3 of Pinus taeda. NCBI lineage: Eukaryota > Viridiplantae > Streptophyta > Pinopsida > Pinales > Pinaceae > Pinus > Pinus taeda. Next base: position 1,556 of record APFE031123230.1, read on the forward strand.
CCAACTCCACCTCCACTTCCACCATTTAATCATAGACCTCCATAACCACCTCCTCCTCCTCCACATCCACCCCTCCTCCTCCTCCTCCACTCGTCCACCTCCACCTCCCCCACCATCTCCTCCTCCTTCTCCTCCTCCTTGTTTTCCACCAGCACCTCCAACTCCACCTCCACCGCCACATCCTCCTCCTCCTCTTCCTCAACCACCACCACCTCCTACTCCTACTCCTCCACCACATCCTCTTTCGCCACCTCCACATCCACCTCCAGCTCTACCACCTCTGCCTCTACCTCCTCATCCACCTCCTCTACCTCTGCCTCCTCCTCCTCCTCCTCCTCCTCCAGCTCCTCATCCACAACGACCTCCACCACCTCCTCCTCTTCCTCCTCCACCTTTGCTCTGCCTCTCCCTCCTCCTCCTCCTCCTTTGCCTCCTTATTCACCACCACCTACAACTCCACCTCCACCTTATCCACCCCCTTTTCCTCCTCCTTCTCCTCCTACACCTCCACCTCCTCCACCACCTCCGTGTCCTCCTCCTCTTCCTCCTCCTCCAACTAATCCTTCACCTCCTCCCCCACCTCAACCTCCACCTACACTCTTCCTCCACTACTACTTCCACCTATACCTCCTTCTCATCCTCCTCCACCTCTACATCCACCTATAACATCACCACCTCCTACTCCACATCCACCTATTTGTCCACCACCTCCTACTCCACCACTACCTCCACCTCCACCACCTCCACCTCCACCAGCACATCCACCTCCACCTCCTCCTCCTCCTCCACCACCTCCTCCTCCTCCTCCACTTCCTACTCCTCCTCCTAATCCATATCCACGTCTACCTCCTCCTCCACCACCACCCCTTTCTCCTCCCCCTTCTCCTCCTCCTCCACAACCTCCACCTCTGCCTCCTCCTACTCCTCATCCTCCACCTCCACCTCCTCTTGCACCACCACCATCTCCACCTTCTCATCCACCACCTCAACCTCCACCAACAATGCCACCTCCTCCTCCTCCTCTTCCTCTGTCGCCACCACCTCCTCCACCTCCTCCTCAACTTCCTTCACCCCCTCCTCCTCCTCCTCCACCTTCTCATCTACCACCTCAACCTCCACCAACAATGCCACCTCCTCCTCCTCCCCTTCCTCTGTCGCCACCACCTCCTCCACCTCCTCCTCAACTGCCTTCGCCCGCTCCTCCTCCTCCTCCACCTTCGCCACCACCATCACCACCATATGCTCCTCCTCTTCATCTGCCACAACCACCACCCCCACCGCCAATGATGCCGCCTTCGCCTTTGCCTCCTCATCCTTCTCCTCCTCCTCATCCACCTCCTTTGCCTCTGCCACCTCTTCTGCCATTGTTGCCACCCCCCTCCTTGTTGTCCCATCCCCTCCACCTCCTCCTCCATTGCGTCCTCCTCCTCTTGCCCTACCTCCTCCGATGCCTCCTGCCTCGCTACTACCTCTACCTTCACCCGCATCTCCTTCTCACCACCTCCTCCTCCTCCTCCTCCTCTACTTCCATCTCCTCCTCCTCCTCCCCCACCTCCTTCTCCCCCACCTCCACCTCCACCTCCTCTACCTCCTCCACCTCCTCCTCTGCCTCTGCCTTCACCTCCACCTCCTCCTCCGCCTCTCCCTTCACCTCCACCTCATCCTCCTCCTTTGCCTCCTCCTCCTCCTATTCTTTGCCTCCTCCACCGTCACCTCTACCTCATCCTCCTCTGCTTTCGCCACCGCCTCCTCCGCTTGCCTCCTCCTCCTCCGCCTCCACCTCCTCCTTCTCCTCCTCTTCGTCCTTAGAAAGCTTAAACAAAATAAATTTGCATATCATTTCATTCTTTTTATTTATAATACTTACTGAGAAAATTTATATATCAATATATACATGATAATATAACAAATAATATTTATAAAAAAATGCAATATAAATAAGTGTTATGAGCACAACAATTTAATTAGTAAAATTTAATTTAGTTTTCTAGTTTAAGTCAAATACTATTTTCGCAATTTCACGAACAAAGTTCTCATAAAGGTGATTAAAATTATGTGTGGCCACCTATGATTTCCAATATCAAAGTTGTAAGGGTGGTGAAAAACAAAAGTGAACACCGAGTAATTGAAGTGCGGTGTAGTTTAGGAGGACAACATTTTCATGTTTTATTTGGAAAAAAATAGGTTTGACCATTTTCCACATATTCATATTTCAACATGTCTATATTTAAAAGTATTAAGAATAATTTTTATATTTAAAAATACAATTTAGAATGTTCAATTTATTTTTGTATTAAAAATTTCAAAAATATATAATGTGAGTGTCAAATTCCAATTCCAACCAGAAAAACAAAAAGCTGAATCTATGTTGAATCTATTTTCATATTAGAATATAGAAAGAAAAAAAAACCTGAGACATCAAAGTTTATCACCCACCCAAGGAACATTCCAATCCATCATTTAACAAACCAAAAAAGAGGTGAATGTTTGCAAGAATTTCTATGTTTTTTACATCATAATTTTGGGGTTAAGTATATCAATGATTGATGTCTCCGTAACCATAAGACCAAAGTTAAGTGCAGAGGACTGATATAGTAATTGAAGACGAATCTTAGACGAGGAAGTGTTAAGACTTTTCAATGTGTGAAGAAATGTATAATGAAACACAAAAAGTATCAATATGTGAAAAGTATCAATAAGTAATTCCCATAGTTGCAGAAAAATAATTATAAACCATTGTTCAACATTTCAAATGTGCAAACAAAATTAAAATATCATTAAATTCAAAACAAATTAAAAAACCATGAAAATAAAAATCATGAGAGTTAAAAACAAATTTAAAAATCCTCGAGAATCTATAACTGACCAATTGACACATTACAAAAGCAATATAACATTTAATTGATTGTTAAAAAATAATGGATAAAGTGAACCGTTGCAAATACTATCCTCTAAACCAAAATTAAAAGATCATTAAATTGAAAACAAACATAACAATAAAAAAATCATTATTGTAAAAAGAAAAAATAGAAAAGCGTGAGAATCTATAACAGAAGAATTGACACGTTCAGAAAAGCAATATAACATTAACTATTAACTGACTCGTAAAAAATCATGGATAAAGTGGACCGTTGCAATACTATCCAATTTGCAGAAAAGCATGCAAGAAGTTTAACTGTTGCTATCTGGTTTTAAATGTGAGTAATTTAACAGTTGAAAGGACGCGGAGGAATATATATATCAACTGTTCGCATTATTTATAACGTAACCTCTTCCTCCATCTATGTATTGTTTAATTATTTATAACATTAACTATTCCTCTATCTTTGTTTTGTTGGGCATGCTTCCCTGGTTGTCTGTTACTGTAGGTAGCCTGCTTCTATGTCGACTAGACTTCTGGTGGAGCAGATCGGAGGCAACCGGATCAATCCCTTCCGACGGAGATGTTCAATGGTTAGTGATCACTTTTCTTTTTGCCTTTTGATTTCTTCAGAAGCCATTGATATCTTCATAAATAATTCAGCAATTTTAATCTCTTCATGATCGGATGTAACCGGCAACGGCAACCAGATCGTCCGTTGGAGAAGTTCAATGATTGATCACTTCTGTTTTTTCCCTCTTATTTTCCGACAAACCCTGGATTTCTTTGGAAATAGTTCAGCAATTTTAATCTCTTCATGCTTATGTCAAATTTAGTGTATAACTTTTATTTGATTGTATAACCTCTTCCTTCATTAATATTTTGTTGGGCATGTTAGTATAGGTAGCCTGGGCTTCAGGTGGAGCAGATCGGAGGCAACCCTTTGGTTTTGTGAGAAGCTCTTGATTTTTTGGAAATAGGTCAGCAATTTTAATCTCTTCATGGTATAATTTTTTGATCGAAAACATTTTAGATGTAGACAATTATATGTTTGGAGAACTGAATGGAAGAAATAAGGAAATGCTGGTGGCTACAGGATTCACAAAATGATATCGAGTTACAGGTATCTATGGATGTAGCTTTTCTTTCAACAGGTTAAGTAAGTTGGATGTGACTAGTTTTGCCAACGCTGGCTCCATGTATCTATATGCTGGTTTGAATTAATTCATTTTTGGATTAATAAGGGATTTCCTCTCTGGCTTTTTAGTCATCTAATTCATCTATTGTGTAAGTTAATATTCTGTATTAGTTTTATTGTCAGCTCAACCCATCTGCCTCTTTTCAGGAATTAACCTAGGCATATTATTTCTTTATTTAATTAATATTTTTTTAATTTGTGGAGGTTTAATATGACTCTCGCTGATTTCAATGAATCCATCTAGCCTAATCATGAGCTTGGCTTGCGCGCGCAACATCCTCGGCTTCTTGATTGCAATGTCGCGTAATTTCGGGGTTTATTTGATACTTCGTCTAATGACCGGCCTAACATCCAGTAGCTTAGGTTTATCTTCCTCTGTTTTGGCAACGGAGCCCGTGGGTCCCCCCAGAACAGATCCAGTAGGCATGTCGGCCTTATACTTCTATTCCTTCGGCATAGGGTTGCCCTCGTCTCCACTCCCTCCGCCTTGTATTGCCTCTTCGTTCTGAAGGAAGCGCATCCAAGTTATACATCCCCGCTTCAGGCCACTCACAACTTCCCGCCTCACCCCCGCTCCCCGGTTTTTCAAGAAGATGAGCATCGCCCTCATTTCGAACTTGTCAACGATAATTGCCTTCAGAAAATATGTAGGCAACTCTGCAATTCCGTTAAGGAAAACGCTCAGATATAAATTGGTAACAAGATTTCCCACGTTGAGGTTCAGTCCATCGTAGACCATCGCGCAAGCCAGCCATATGCACGCCATTGCAACCATCCTCCTGCGCGTCACGGGCGCCTTGAAAACGTCCACATGGCTTCCTGATGAATCGCCAGCGTCTGTGGCAGCTTTTAGGTCCCCGTCCAAGGCCAACGAAACTCCCACTGGTATTGACTTCCGGTTCTTGGACCTCTTCTCGGGGTACCCACGGGCTGCGACATTTCCATCAAGAAGGCGAGGAGGGAGTTGTCTGCGCAAGGCAAGCTCAGGACTATGATGATTTGAGTTCGAGTTTAATAAACAGGGACTTTATAAAGTTGAAGCCTAGCCTACACGTAATATTCTTTGAAATATATTTTCCATTTTTGAAGTTGAAGCCGCATGCCTATAGAATTTCCTTTATGCTGTTGCTTCAACAGGTTAACCTGTTTTGCTTCAATTGGACGTGGAATGTTTTTTTCAAGTAAAATCGATAAGCGTTTTTTCACCTCTAATTCCATTGTTTTCTCAGTTATAATTTTTTTTTAAATAAAATCGATTAGGGTTCTTTCACCTGTAATTCCTTTGTTTTAACAGCGATATATATACACTTGTTTAATTTATTTCGCTGTATGTTTTTTTAAGTAATTTAATAGTAATTTAAGTGAGTCAAATTTTATTACATGTATTTTCATCATGAAAATAGGTTGAATACTCTATAAAATTTATATTTCAATAATTCATAAATTAGATTTTGATTATAAGTATTTATATACTTTCTATATAGTTTTATTTACTAAAATAAGAAATAGGGAATTTTATTTTATTTTTTATTGATATAGAAGGTTAATTTTTTTAAATATTAATTTGTGTTAAATAAAAATCTTTTTTTAGAAAAAAAAATATTTGGGTGCTTTCACTGAAGTAAATTGTCATTTTACAATTTCTTCAACATTAATATATTTTACATGATTCTTCTTAGTTTTTATATTTTTAATAATACAATATATGAATTTTATATTAGTGATTTTATCTTTTTAAAGTGTTTTTTTTTTATCAATTTATTATTTAATTACTTAATTGAACAATTTTTTTATATATGTTTTTATTGTATTTTGAAATTTATTTTATTATAGAATTTATATTATGTAAAATATGCTTTCAATAAACATAAATTTGTATTTTGTAACTTTGATAATAAATCCATGACTTATGTTCACTACTTTTTTATGTGAAGTTCTTTTACTTTAATGTAGGATGTATATTTATAATATACATTGAGACTTAGCGTCTAGGTTTGGCTAGTTGAGTGTAGGTTAGGCTAGAATGGGGTGGGATAGGCTAAGCATGGCTAGGCCAAGTTAGTTTATGTTAGACTAGGCTTGAGTAGGCTACTCTAGGCAAGACTAGGATAGGTTAGTCAAGTTTAAGCTAAGATAGGCTAGGTTAGGCCAAGCTAGTTTAGGCGAGGAAAGCTTAGGTCATGCTAGTGTATGTCAAACTAGGCTAAGCTAGTTTAGGCCATGCTAGGCCAGGTTAGTTTAAGTTAGGCTAGGCTAGGCTAAGATAGGATAGGCTAGGCTAAGCTAGGCTATGTTAGGTTAGGCCCAACTAGTTTAGGCTAGATTAGGCATGTGTTAGGCTACGTTGGATAATCTAGTTTAGGATAAGTTAGGTTTGGCTAGTTTATGATAAGCTACTTAAGGTTAGGCTAGGGTAGGCTAGGCTAAGGTAGGATATGGTAGGCGAGGATATGCTTGAATAGGCTTGGCTAGGCTAGGATAGGTTAGGTAGGATTAACTGGTGTAGGGTAGGGTAGGATAAGGTAGGATAGGTTAGCTTAGGCTAGGGTAGGCTAGGGTAGGTTAGGGTAGGCTAGGGTAGGGTAGGCTATGGTAAGGTAAGGTAGGGTAGGCTAGTTTGGGATAAATGTTTGACTTAGGCTAGGATAGGCTTAGGATAGGGTAGGCAAGGCTAGGCTATGCTAGGGTAGGTTAGGTAGGATATGATAGGTTGGGTTATGTTAGGCAAAGTAGGGTAGGCTAGGCCAACTAGGCTAGGGTAGGCTAGGGTAGGTTAGGGTAGGGTACGCTCGGCTAGGTTGGGCTAGGGTGTGTTGGGCTAGGGTGGGCTAGGTAGGTTAGGTAGGCTAGGTATGCTAGGGTAGGGTAGGGTAGACCATGGTAGGTTAGGGTAGGTTGGGCTATGCAGGGCTAGGCTATGGTAGGTTAGCGTAGGGTAGGTTAGGCTAGCTAGGCTAAGCATGAGTAGGGTAGGGTAGGCGAGGCTAGGCTAGGCCTTGGTAGGTTAGGATACTCTAGTCTAGGATAGGTTAGGCTATAGTAGGATAGGGTAGGGTAAGGTGGGTAGGCTAGTCTAGGATAGGCTAGCGCAGGCTAGGCTAGGCTAGCTTAGAGTAGGCTAAGCTAGGCTAGGCTAGGCTAGAGTAGGTTAGGCTAGGCTAGGCTAGAGTAGGTTAGGCTAGGCTAGGCTAGGCTAAGGTAGTCTAGGCTAGGGTAGGTTAGGATAGGCTTGGGTTAGGTAGGCTAGGATAGGCTTACGATAGGGTAGGCTAGGCTAGTTTATGTTAGGGTAGCTTTAGTATGCTAGGATAGGCTAGGTTATGCTAAGCTAGGTAGGTTAGGCTAGGTTAGGCTAGGCAAGGTATGGTAGGCTAAGGTATGGTATGATAGGCTAGGGTAGGCTAAGATAGGTAGCCTAGGGTAGGCTAGGCTAAGGTAGGCTAGGATAGGTTAGTCTAGATTAGGCTAGACGAGATTAGGCTAGGTTAGGGTTTAGGGTTTAGGGTTTGGGATTTAGGTTTTAGGGTTTAGGGTTTTGGATTTATGTTTAGGGTTTAGTGTCTAGGGTCTACAAAATTTTGGTAAATGCTTTTAATAAACACTTAGATAAAAGTTACAAAACAATTTGTAAAATTCTATAAAATGGTTAGGGTTTACGGTTTAGGGTGTAGGGTTTGGGGTTTTGGATATAGGGTTGAGGGTTTAGGTTTTGGGGTTTAGGTTTTTCTCTTTATGGTTTACGGTTTAAACTGTTATAAAATTCTTGGGGTTTGTGGTTTAGGATTTAGCGCTTGGGTTTTAGGGTTTCAAATTTGGGGTTTACGTTTTAGGGTATATGGTGTAAGGTTTTTAACGATTTAGTAAACTCTTTTAATAAAAACTTAATAAAAGTTACAAAAATGCTTTTAAAAATTCTATAAAATGCCTATAGTTTAGGGTTTAGTTTATAGGGTTTAGGGTTTAGGTTTTTGGGTTTAGAGTTTAGGGTTTAGGGTTAATGAAACTTTATTAAGTGTTTTTAGTACACACATAAAAGGGTTACAAACCACTTTTTAAAGGGTTACTAATTTATTAGGGATTAGGGTTTAGGGTTTGGGGTTTAGGGTTTATAGTTTAGGTTTTATAACACCATAGTAAATTCTTTTAATAAGCACTTAAATAAAAGTTACAAAACTATTTTTTATAGGTCATAAAATGCCTTGGTTTTAGGGTTTAGGGTTTGGGGTTTTGGGTTTAGGGTTTAGGGTTTACAAAAATGTATTTAAAAATATTCTTAAATTCTTAGTGTTTAGAGATAGGTTTTATGATTTATGGTTTCGGATTTATAACACTTTGGTATATTATTTTACTAAGAACACAAAAAAAGTTTCAAAAACACTTGTTAAATGTAATAAAATTCTTAGGCTTTAGCATTTAGGATTTAAAATTCTATTAAATGCTCATGGTTTGGGGTTTATGATTTATAACTCTTTAGTAAATTGTTTTAATAAACACTAAAAAAAGTAAGAAAATGTTGGTTAAAATTTTATAAAATAATTAAGGTTTAGAGTTTATGGTTTTGGGTTTAAAATGTTATAAAATGGTTATAGTTTAGGATTTAGGGTTTATAACATTTTAGTAAATTCTTTTAATAAACACTTCAAAAAAAGTTACAAAAAGCTTGTTAAAATGTCATTGAATGCTTAGGGTTTAGGTTTAGGGTTTAAAATGTTATAAAATATTTAAGGTTTAGGGCTTAAGGTTCACAAGAATTTTGTAAATTGTTTTTATAAACACTTAAAAGAGTTACAAAACATTTTTTTAATGTTATAAAATGCTTAGTGTTTAGGGTTTAGCGTTTAGTGTTTAGGTCTTGGAACACTTCATAAATTCTTTTAATAAACACTTAGAAAACACTTACATAACACTTGCTAAAAAGTTGTAAAATGATTAGGGTTTAGGTTTGAGGGACACTTTACTAACTTCTTTTAATAAACACTTTGAAAAAAGTTACAAAACTATTGTTAAAATTTTATAAAATGCTTAGGGTGTAGGTTTTAGGATTTAGGGTTTATAACACTTTTTCAAATGTTGTTAGTAAACACTTCAAAAAAGTTATAAAACACTTATTAAAATGTTATAAAAATTTTAGGGTTTAGGGCTTTAAAATGTTACAAAATGCTTGCTAAATTGTAATAAAATACTTACGGTTTAGAGTTTATAACAATTTAGTAAGCTCTTTAAATAAATGCTTAAAAAAGTTACAAACGATTTTTAAAATGCTATAAAATACTTAGTGTTTAGGGATTGGGGTTTAAAATGTTATAAAGTTCTTTTGTTTTAGGGTTTAGGATTTTTCAGGGTTTAGGATTTTGGATTTGGGGTTTAAGGATAAGGGTTTAGGGATTAAGGATTTAGGGTTTATAGAACTTTAGTAAATGGTTTTAGTAAAAACTTAAACAAAATTTACAAAACAATTTTCCAAATGTAATAAAATCCTTAGATTTTAGGGTTTCAATTTAGGGCTTAGGGTTTACTGTTTAGGTTTTGGAGTTTACGGTTTAGAGTTTATAAGA
>APFE031123236.1:2879-17810 GCA_000404065.3 Pinus taeda
TACGAAAACCATGTTCAATCCTCTGATATTGATGTAGAGATGTAGTAGACTTTCCAGTCTTTTGTTCATAAAGAATATGAAATTGATTGCAAACCCCATGAAGAAGTACTGGAAGATATCTTTTATAATCTTCAGGCATAGGAAAAGGTTGTTCAATTTTGTGATTCCTTGCAGCAGCTTACATCAATGAATGATCATAATAAGGACGAAAATTACATTGTTTGTGGGAATCATTCGGAAAAGCAGTTGGATAGCATATCAAAGGAATTTTGTGTGGCTGAGGATCAGTTGTCTGAAGATATAGAATGTTATGATGATCATCAAAATAACCATGTTCTCTTTGACCCTATAAATGAATACATGGCAAAGTTTTGCACGTCAGTATTTCATTTTTATTTGCTTTATGAAGATCAGGTACATTATGAGTTGATTTGGTCATCTCACTACCATGGTAATTTTGAGGTAAAATGCAGTCAAGAGCCTCCAATGTCAGATAAGACAAATGATTGGCTACATTGGAAATTTCACATTGATTGAGCTGAAAGAAGTTTGAATTGATAGGGTAGGTAGGTAGGAAAATGCAAATAAGCTCAAGGTTCACTGAGCATGTTTCAGTAGATATGGATTTCTTTCTCCTACATTGATCATCAAGCTTAAGCCCGAGGTGAAGGCCCAAGAAGCTTGAAGGGGATGGTTGTCAAGCAAATTCCCGTTTGTCATAAAAGGATAAAGCACTTGGACCTGCGAGTTCTTAGTGTACTACAGGAGCACACTATCCCAAGTGGAGCCACTGTTATCACTTAAGAAAAAAACTTCAAATTCTTTTTCAAATCAGTTTCATTGTAAATGTTAGGTGTTAGTTTGGGTTTAGATTTTCCATGTTTGCTTTAGTGTCTAGTTCCTAGGAGTCTTGTTCCTTTTGTTAAATATGGTCAACAATCTTGTTTTACCCACCATTGGTCCCACATTTATTCAAAGTGTCATTTGTTAAGGTTGTTTCAAAAGTTACATGCATTTCAAAATCAACTAGGAGCTTTCGTAGAGCAAACTCACAAAAATACACTATCTGCGCGATGAAAACACCTATAAAGTTTCGTAACTAGGAGATTTCGCAGCACAAAACACAAAATTTACACTGGTTGCACTACGAAATCAAGGATTTGTGCCAGATTTGGTCTAACTATATTTTCCATCAAAATTCGTTAATTTTTCATCACCATGTGTAACTCCTTGAACCATGACTATCGCATGCAGCCATTCATTCTCATTATTGGAGTCGTTAGGAGTTTTGGTATGCTTAGGTTGCAAGTTTCAAAAAGAGCCAAGTAGTCACAATTATGATTTAAGTTTGGGTTCATTCATGAGGAGCACATTGACAGATGTTCAATTTGAATTCTTTGAAGATCAAGCGAGGCAAATCTCAATTTCAAATTCAAGTAAGGCAGTGTTCAAACTAATACAATGCAAGTTTATCTTCGAGTTTCCTTGTAGGGATTTCATAGACATGTCTGAAGAAAGGAAAAATCACAGATCAGGCGAGTGTCTTACACCTGAGCCTGAAGCCTTAGATGTTATCACAAGGAATAGAGAGGTTGAAGAAGCATTCAAACAATCACAGAAGAAGAAGGTTCAGATCAAGGAAGTGGTACAAGAGTAGTTTATTGATAAAACAGTCAAAAGAATAGTAACTAGAAGTCAATTAGCCAAGGAAAATGGGAAGACAATGATTGTTGATGAAAGCCCAGCTTCAAAGGGAAGTTTGAAAAATCTCCTCCACACCATCTACATAGAAGAGACTCCTCTGGTCAAAGCAGAGCTACTTGAAGCCAACAAGAACAAAACCAAAGGAGTTAAATCTTCCAAAAAGCTTCAATTTGATGACCAATTCTCAAAGTTTGTTTTCAAAGCCACGAAGGCCTGTGAATAGGCATTTAAGAATATTACAAGAGGCAGAGCCAAAGGTAAAAGAGACAGATTGAGGACCTGTAAATTCATTTGAGCAAACTAGGAGGACAATCTCAGTATAAAAGAACTGGGTTGTAAGTGATTGGAGCCTTAACACAATTTTGGTTAGAACATTACCTTTTTGAAGTGGTTTATGGATGAATTATGTCAAAGGTATGTGGCCTATTGGCATAAGATGAAGCTGTGAAGTAGTCATAAGAAGAATATTTTTTTGAAAAAACTGTGTTTTTTTATTCACACAGCAGTTTCGTAGCGCACTATGAAACTGCTGTAGCTGCATATTATGACTTGATGGACCAATTTTGAGAGACAAAAAGTAAATATTTGTGAAGAAGGATTTCTGAAAGAGAGTATTTTCAAGGTTTAAACGTCCAGCAAGGGAAAAACAAGTAGCAGAAGGTCGAAGACAGGAATAAAAATGAAACTCTAAAAAGGAGGAACTTTGTCTCTTAGTTTCTACCAGTCAACTTCTAGAAGCGTTTCTGAGCGGTGGAAAACTCCTCTCTGAAACGTGAAAGATATTTTCATTCATAAGATACTGAAGTACAAAAACCTCTTCTACTTTCTTCAAATCCATTATGATCTGGGAGAAATGAAAGACTAAACTTGCGCTACAAAACTGCTGTAGGTGCAGTTTTTCAAAAATCAAAATTTCTTGTTTTACACGTCTTCGTCAAGGATCGATTCTGGACAGCTGGAGAAGTATTTTAAAAATCCAAGAGAGGTTTTTGTTCTCAAAATCCTAGAATACAAAAACCTCCTTCAGTTTTGAAATATGTGTCATGGAAGAGGAGATAAAGGCTCTTTCCCAAGTGGCATTTTCAGGGATCCTAAACCTAAAAACAGGGAAACATCTTCCCTAATTTCTAGTGTTTGTCTTCAACAGTCAGATGACCACGTGGGAGGCTTCATCAAATTCGACTTCTTGAGGATGAAAGTTGTTAAAGAATGCTTTAAATGCTTATATAAGGTTGTCGTAATCATGATAAGGAGTTAGACTCCTAGTTGTATTAGGTCTCTAGGACTGCTAGTTAGGTGTCATTTGCATTTAATAGGTAGTTTTAAGTATCAATAGGTGTCATAGTAGGATGAATTCGAATTCCCCTCATACTTGAGGAGGAATCTAAGTTATTTAAAGAGCTCTATATATAGGAGAAAGATCAATGTAACCAGGGTTGGAAATTTATTGCAAAGCTCTTATATTTGGCTTCATGTAAAGACTCTGTTTTAGTAATACAAGACTGGCTTTACTTCTCAGGACTCAGGAGGGATTCGATGTTCATGATGTGTGGTGTTATTATTTTCCTAATATTTGAAGTGGTATGAATGTGTAATCACTTAGAATTCACTTATAGTGCTCTAACTTCCTGTATGCATTCATAGACTGTGTGGTCCCATATGCTTTTTGTATGTTCTGAATGTGTTGAATGCTGAATGCCCTGACTTCTATGTAAGGTTAATACCATTGTTACATTGAAATGATGTTTACTCCATAAGCCCAATGGATAGTTGCTAAATGTGTTTCCACCATTCATATTTTTACATTTGCTTCACAAGAGTTAGCCATCTTAACTATAATAAAAAACATTAACCCGTTGAGAGAGCTCTCTCTGGTTGGGGAGGCTAAGCCTCAGCCTAAAGTAGGTTTGAAATAGTTACTTGAAGCCTTCCTGGTCTGCAACCTTCCAGGGCCTGATTTTGAGATAACATTTTTGTGCGTCTGCCGGGAGTCTGAAGATTATTCATTCCCGAAATCAAGAGGCTGAACTTCTGAAGGTAGCAAGAGCCAAACATCTTTTTGAGGCTGCAAAACTACCTTGGCGACTCCACACATCGAATAATAAATTGGAAGGTGACTCCACTGCTAGAAGATCAGTAGCTTGATGAAGTTAAAAGATGAGTTCCACTGCAAGAATGAATGCCAAGTATGCTCCTATGAATCAGTATCATATCCCTGGTTTTCCAAATCCTATGCCAAAGGTTGATTGGTTAGAGGATCTTCCAATATTCAAAGATGAAAAGAAGGACAATGCTGCTCTTCATTTGGTTAGGTTCCATATGCATGTACTCACTCTTAAGGTTCATTTCCCTGAAGATTGTCTCATGAGGATGTTTATGACCACTTTAGAAGGAAAAGCATGGTATTGGTATAAAGTTTTGGAAAATGGTTCAATATATTCGCTTGCTAATTTTCATGATGAATTCTATGAGATGTATAAAGAATGTCATCCTTCCTTATTGCTGGTCAAAGATTGTTGTAAACATTTTATGAGTTTTATTCAATATTTGGAGGATTGTTATGATGATGATGAATTTATGGATGAAGAAATTTTAGAGGCTCTTCATGACAATGCATTTCAACACCAAGAAGAAAGTATAACATCCCATGAAATGCAACATGAAAATCAGCAGGGGTTTACTTATGAAAACCATGTTCAATCCTCTGATATTGATGTAGAGATGCAACAGACTTGCCAGTCTTTTGTTCATAAAGAATATGAAATTGATTGCAAACCCCATGAAGAAGTACTGGAAGATATCTTTTATAATCTTCAGGCATAGGAAAAGGTTGTTCAATTTTGTGATTCCTTGCAGCAGCTTACATCAATGAATGATCATAATAAGGACGAAAATTACATTGTTTGTGGGAATCATTCGGAAAAGCAGTTGGATAGCATATCAAAGGAATTTTGTGTGGCTGAGGATCAGTTGTCTGAAGATATATAATGTTATGATGATCATCAAAATAACCATGTTCTCTTTGACCCTATAAATGAATACATGGCAAAGTTTTGCACGTCAGTATTTCATTTTCATTTGCGTTATGAAGATCATGTACATTATGAGTTGATTTGGTCATCTCACTAGCATGGTTATTTTAAGGTCAAATGCAGTCAAGAGCCTCCAATGTCAGATAAGACAAATGATTGGCTACATTGGAAATTTCACATTGATTGAGCTGAAAGAAGTTTGAATTGATAGGGTAGATAGGTAGGAAAATGCAAATAAGCTCAAGGTTGACTGAGCATTTTTCAGTAGATATAGATTTCCTTCTCCTACATTGATCATCAAGCTTAAGCCCAAGGTGAAGGCCCAAGAAGCTTGAAGGGGATGGTTGTCAAGCAAATTTCTGTTTTTCATAAAAGGACAAAGCACTGGACCTGCAAGTTCTTAGTGTACTACAGGAGCACACTATCCCAAGTGGAGCCACTGTTATCACTTAAGAAAAAAACTTCAAATTCTTTTTCAAATCAGTTTCATTATAAAGGTTAGGTGTTAGTCCAGGTTTAGTTTTTCCATGTTTGCTTTAGTGTCTAGGTCCTAGGAGTCTTGTTCCCTTTGTTAAATATGGTCAACAATCTTGTTTTACCCACCCTTGGTCCCACATTTATTCAAAGTGTCATGTGTTAAGGTTGTTTCAAAAGTTACATGCATTTCAAAATCAACTAGGAGTTTTCGTAGCGCAAACTCACAAAAATACACTATCCGCGCTATGAAAACACCTAGACAGTTTCGTAACTAGGAGATTTCGTAGCGCAAAACACAGAATTTACACTGGTTGCGCTACGAAATCAGGGATTTGTGCCAAATTTGGTCTAACTGTATTTGCCATCAAAATTCGTTAATTTTTCATCACCATGTGTAACTCCTTGAACCATGACTATCACATGCATCCATTCATTCTCATTATTGGAGTCGTTAGGAGTCTTGGTATGCTTAGGTTGCAAGTTTCAAAAACAGCCAAGTAGTCACAATTATCATTTAGGTTTGGGTTAATTCATGAGGAGCACATTGACAGATGTTCAATTTCAATTCTTTGAAGATCAAGCGAGGCAGATCTCAGTTTCAAATTCAAGTAAGGCTGTGTTCAAACTAATATAGTGCAGGTTTATCTTCAAGGTTCCTTGTAGGGATTTCATAGACATGTCTGAAGAAAGGAAAAACCACAGATCAGGCCAGTGTCTTAGACCTCAGCCTGAAGCCTTAGATGTTATCACAAGGAATAGAGAGGTTGAAGAATCATTCAAACAATCACAGAAGAAGAAGGTTCAGATCAAGGAAGAGGTACAAGAGCAGTTTATTGATAAAACAGTAAAAAGAAGAGTAACTAGAAGTCAATTAGCCAAGGAAAAGGGGAAGACAATGATTGTTGATGAAAGGCCAGCTTCAAAGGGAAGTTTGAAAAATCTCCTCCACACCATCTACATAGAAGAGACTACTCTGGTCCAAGCAGAGCTACTTGAAGCCAACAAGAAGAAAACCAAAGGAGTTAAATCTTCCAAAAAGCTTCAATTTGATGACCAATTCTCAAAGTTTGTTTTCAAAGCCATGAAGGCCTGTGACTAGGCATTTAAGAAGATCACAAGAGGCAGAGCCAAAGGTAAAAGAGACAGATTGAGGACCTATAAATTCATTTGAGCAAACTAGGAGGAAAATCTCAGTATAAAAGAACCGGGCTGTAAGTGATTAGAGCCTTAACACAATTTTGGTTAGAACATTACCTTTTTGAAGTGGTTTATGGATGAATTATGTCAAATATATGTGGCCTATTGGCATAAGATGAAGCTGTGAAGAAATCACAAGAAGAACATTTTTTTGAAAAAACTGTGTTTTTTTATTCACACAGCAGTTTCATAGCGCGCTACGAAACTGCTGTAGTTGCATATTATGACTTGATGGACCAATTTTGAGAGACAAAAAGTAAATATTTGTGAAGAAGGATTTCTGAAAGGGAGTATTTACAAGGTTTAAACATCCATCAAGGGAAAAACAAGTAGCAGAAGGTCGAAGACAGGAAAAAAAATGAAACTCTAAAAAGGAGGAACTTTGTCTCCTAGTTTCTACCAGTCAACTTCTAGAAGAGTTTCTGAGCAGTGGAAAACTCCTCTCTGAAATGTGAAAGAGGTTTTCATTCCTAAGATACTGAAGCAAAAAAACCTCTTCTACTTTCTTCAAATCCATTATGATCTGGGAGAAATGAAAGACTAAATTTGTGCTACGAAACTGCTGTAGGTGCAGTTTTTCAAAAATCAAAATTTCCCGTTTTACACGGCTTCTTCAAGGATCGATTCTGGACAGCTGGAGAAGTATTTTAAAAAACCAAGAATGGTTTTTGTTCTAGACATCCGGGAATATAGAAACCTCCTTCAGTTTCGAAAAATGTGTCATGGATGATGAGATAAAGGCTCTTTCCCACGTGCCATTTTCAGGGATCCTAAACCTAAAAACAGGGAAACATGTTTCCTAATTTCTAGGGTTTGTCTTCAATAGTCAGATGACCACGTGGGAGGCTTAATCAAATTCGTATTCTTGAGGATGAAAGTTGTCAAATAATGATTTAAATGCTTAGATAAGGTTGTTGTAATCATGATAAGGAGTTATACTCCTAGTTGTATTAGGTCTCTAGGACTGCTAGTTAGGTGTCATTTGCATTTAATAGGTAGTTTTAAGTATCAATAGGTGTCATAGTAGGATGAATTCGAATTCCCTCATGCATGAGGAGGAATCTAAGTTATGTAAATAGCTCTATATATAGGAGAAAGAGCAATGTAACTAGGGTTGGAAATTTATTGAAAATCTCTTATATTTGGCTTCATGTAAAGACTCTGTTTTAGTAATACAAGACTGGCTTTACTTCTCAGGACTCAGGAGGGATTCGATGTTCATGATGTGTGGTGTTATTATTTTCCTAATATTTGCTGTGGTATGAATGTGTAATCACTTAGAATTCACTTATAGTGCTCTAACTTCCTGTATGCATTCATAGACTGTGTGGTCCCATATGCTTTTTGTATGTTCTGAATGTGTTGAATGCTGAATGCCCTGACTTCTATGTAAGGTTAATACCATTGTTATACTGAAATGATGTTGACTCCATAAGCCCAATGGATAGTTGCTAAATGTGTTTCCACCATTCATATTTTTACATTTGTTTCACAAGAGCCATCTTAACTATAATAAAAAACATTAACCCTTTGAGAGAGCCCTCTCTGGTTGGGGAGGCTAAACCTCAGCCTAAAGTAGGTTTGAAACAGTTACTTGAAGTCTTCCTGGTTTGCAGCCTTCCAGGGCCTGATTTTGAGATAACAGGGGCCTTGGATTGGACGATCCAGATGTACTCAACAAGGTTTTAGTGGAAAAATTATGGTGACATTGGGTCAAAGATCCAAAGGCTCAGTGGGTTAGTATTTGGAAAGAAAAATACACCAACACTTGGCAAGAAAATGATCACATAAGGATGACGGGAAACATAAAAGGATCCCACATCTAGAATAAGGCCTAGGAGAATAGAGGCTTAGTGCAGAAAAACAGTTTTTGGGAAATCAGAGAAGGGGATCTTGCTCTATTTTGGGAGGATAAATGGAAAAAAGAACCTAAACTATTAAGAGAGAAATTTCTGGACCTCAAGAAAGAGACGGATACCAAAGGGTTTCTTAGGGTTAAATATTTTTGGGATCTAACCAATACTGAGGCAAAATGGAGAACCTGGAAGAATATAGAATTCGGGGATGACAACCCCTTGAAAGCAAAAGCGGATGCACTATTGACAATGTTGGACCAAAGGAGGATTCTCATTTAAGAGGGGCATGACCAACTTAGATGGTGTTTCTGGGAAAACTAGTGTCTTTTCGATCTGCTAGTCCCACTAGGATTGGCAGCTATCCTAGAAACAAACAGTCAAAGCAATTTGCGATTTCCTCTATGTATGATAGATAAGAGAGAGGAAAAGGAGAAAACCTGAGTCTTCCGCTTGACTCCTTGCTTGATCTCTCTCTCCCTTGACAGAGCTTGCAACTCCTCTATGTACTTATCTCGCTTGAAGAGTACCTGTAGAAACACAGTAACAAAGGAATATCAAAGCATCTCGATCTATTATATCATAGGCATTGTAGAATCAGAAATACAATCAACATACAATAACATTCATAAATAGCAACATTCACAAATACATGATTGTATGGAGGAAAAATCAAAGAACTTTATTAAAATAGAAGGGAGAATTACAACCTAGCTTTCTCATCCAACATCATCCTCCTAGCATCAAAGCCCTCTTCACCTCATGAAAAGCAAGATCACCCAACAATACAATGCTCCTTCTCGAAGACAAACTATCAGCACTTCCTTGCAAATTACAAAATTCCAGCCTCTAGATCTCTCAGATGAGGGATCCATTTATAGATGTCTACAAGGTTGTGAGTCATCTCTAGGTTTTTTATTATTTTCATTCCACTTGTTCTTCTTGGTTCCACTTGGAGATTTCTTGGATCTCTGACTCATCCCTGGGCGAATTCAGAGAGGCAAGTGTCATAGGAGAAGTTTCTAGAAGATTCCATGAGCATCCACTTAGCAAACTGTCTCGGACATTTGTCCATTCTCGCTCATCACACCCCACAGATGGCCTCTTCAGTATGCATCACACATAGCTAGTGTTGAAGTCAGTATGCATCACATCCTGGCAATGGAGCAGTTAGTATGGTCCAAGTTTGGCTAGTTTTGAGTGGTTCTTCAGGTGGAACTTTTGGGGAATGATGTAATTAGTTGACCATAATCCTTTAGGGTATGAAACAACACTTTTAGGGGTCAAATATCCCTTGGTTTATTGACATATAAGAATGGGGTTGTAGTGCCCAAATATGTCTATAACAGTTGCCCCCTAAAGCATGAAGTCGTAAATCTTTTGATGTCGGGTGAAATGCTTTATCATGAGGATCCGAGGTATTTGAATTGGAAGGTGACCTGTATGAGATACAATACAATACATCATCATCATATTATTTTCATGATCTAGCTAAGGCAGACATTCCCATGCTCAGCTTTATAAATTCATTTTCATGTACATAGAACTGATAATCATCTGCAGTTGCAGACTAGTGATTCTTTTTATGTGGAGTGATCATCCCTTAGCTTGGATGATCATCTGTGCAGCTTCTGTGTACATTTGATGTCTTTATATTCCTGAATATGTCTCAGCCTAGATGGATGAAACTAGATCCAAGGTCTTCAATCTCGTTTAGTATGCCCGATGTACAAGTCGTTCCATGTGAAAATATGTCCTGAAGTCAAACATGGAAAGACATCGCCTGATTACTAACCAATAATGTAAGCTGTTAACATATGCGAGAGGAATAACTGATGATGATGATGACCCTCAAGGTACTACAGTACAATTCACGTGGTGTGAATATA
Source organism: Pinus taeda (assembly GCA_000404065.3). NCBI lineage: Eukaryota > Viridiplantae > Streptophyta > Pinopsida > Pinales > Pinaceae > Pinus > Pinus taeda. The sequence continues at coordinate 13,032 of APFE031123236.1, forward strand.
TGATTCGATGTCGAACACCACGCAAAATATTTCAGTCGAAGGTCATTGATGTCAACCTGTTGCCAGAAGTGAGAAACTTGCCATTATGGCATGCAAGCTTCAAAGTACTGAAAGGGTTGTTTCTAAGTCAACTTCTTGGATAATGAGCCGATGTCGACAAGAAGTGACCCATCGTAGGAGGGTGTTAATGTATCCCACATCAACGACACGAAACGAAGCAAATGATTTTCTGGAGGTGAGAAACGATCTGACGACACAAGGTTTAGGAATGGCGATCATGAAAAATGGAGGGTGAAGGTATTGCAGTGGATGAGGCATTAACTAGATGGTGAATTCTATGAATGAATTCACTTGAACATATCGGTGACACTGAGAAGGAATGGTAGCGTTAACCCCAAAAAGTGGATGGTATGGAAGACCAATGGTGATATGACTGGTGAACGAAATAACCCAACCCGACTCAATCATGTTGATGGAGTGAAAGTGTCATGTTCAAGAGCGACATGCTATCAATAAATTCTTCAAGTTTTCTTCCCTTTTTACCTAGTCATTGCTGACCAGTACCTCTTTATTTTTGTCAAGCTTGAGGAGGATAACATATGCTTGTTCTATAATTTTCCCTTCGAGCAAACCTGTCGCTATGTTTTAGCGAGCCTAGCAACAGTGAAACTCGTTCTTGTCTGGGTGGACACGTTTGTCACTATTGTTTTAATGAGTTTAACGACAAGGATAACTCGGTCCTTTTCATGTTTAGAGAGTTTGAAAATGGACGAAAAGGAAGCTCCAATAGTTCTTTTTCATAGCATAGTCCCTTGATTCTGAAAAAGGATAAAATAATACAAAAGGGATGACTTTTCTGATCACTTTAGCGAGCTGAAAAAGACAAGCGCTCGATCCTTTTTGTGAGATAATCCCTCTAGTCTGAAAAAGATTAAAATATACAGGAGGGATGGCACTTCCAATCACTTTAACGAGCTAGAAAGGCCAATTGCTTGACAATCTTTTCATATTTAATGAGTCTGAGAGTTTAAACGAGACTCGTTTTTTGAGGAACGAGTGGCATTTAGGGTAGCTATTGGTTCCGGGTAATCTTGGAACTTCTCAAAACATGGTCATGTGAAGAGGGTGGCTAACAGGACCACTCATCGCAGTTGTTCGTCAAAAAGGTAAACAATCAAGTGGAAGCGTATGATCGACCAAAAGAATGGAGGTGATGGAAGGAACACAACCAAGGCTCAAAAGGATGATATAATGGCAATCACAAAGGTTATTTACCGAAGGTGGGTTCATTTTTCAATGAGATTGAACTCTTCAGGAACATATGCTCAGTGGCGGGTTTATTTTTTAATGAGATTGAACCTTGTGGAAACATTGCTCACTAGCGGGTTTATTTTTTAATGAGCTTGAACCTTGTGGAAACATTGCTCATTTTTTCTTTTTACATAAGCTAGAAATGACAAAACTAAAAAGCTATAAAATCTAGAAAAACTAGAAAGCTAAGGAACTACTAAGGTTAGGTAGGATGGTTTCGTCAGCGGCTAGACAAAATGCTTCCTTTGCTTCATCTATGGCACAGACAAAAGTGAATGGTGTGTTAGACCAATCACCTAACCTAAGAAGTTAAAAAATTAAAACGCTAAAAAGTTAAAAAGCTAAAAAAATGAAATTTGTCGTTTTTAATTTTTATAAAAAGGTTTGCATGCCCCTAGGCATCAAGAAAAGGAGAGTCTCCAGTAATCATATGGGAATCACTGTGGTTAAGCAGGATTGTTTTTGTCAGCGGTTATACAAAAAAACTTCCTTGGCTTTGTTTGCTAATTAGACGAAGGTGAGTGGTGCATCAGACCAATCACTTAACTTATAGGGAAATTCATCTCTTTTCAACTGGGTTCGTCCATCAAACATACAAGGGTGCATGCCCCCTAAGCTTTGTTACATTCACTGGACTACTCTCAGCAATCAAGTGGATGGAATGAAGGTTGAAGAGACAATCGACTTGGAGCTATGCTTGAACCAGGAAATGAAAGCTGGTCAATAGTGGCAATGTTACCTTCATGTGGAAAACACATCACCCGGAAGAGTGTTGAAACAATAGCTTCCATGCTATAAACATAGTCATGTCCAAGGAGTAGATTGTAATCTAATGGTCCTTGGACTACCATCACGTTCAAGTGAACGGTTTTCCTTCTCAAAGTTATGGGCAACTTAAGAAGGATCCCTAACGATCGACTGGTTCCTTTGTTGAAGCCTAACAGATTCTGTATGGCAGGCATAAGCGATGGAAAACCAAGTGATTTCCAAGCATTTGAAGAAAGGATACTCACTGATGCTCCTTCATCTATGATAGCACCAGACACGATCATTTTGTAAACTTCTACTATGATCCAGAATGGTTCATTAGAAGGAAGGAGGGATCTTGCCAGTCGATTCTAATTAAAGGAAGTGACTAGACTACTTGGAGGGGGTACCAAATAAATGGTTGAATTAACCCCTTGAGTAGCGGGAACTGGGAGACTCTCTTCCTGTTGTGAAGGAATGGGTGGATTCCCCCCTAGTTCATCAGAGTCTGAAGTGATGAAAATAATTTGAACGGTGTCGTTCACACTCTCATTGGGAATGGTATCATATGAAAGTGAACTTTTTGAAGGTAAAACTGGGTCGACTGTCATCTCGACCTATTGACTTTGGTCCAGTATGGACTCAGAAGATTCACTTTCAACTATAGGTGTTTTGACCGACGGTTGAGTCATGTCAGTCGGATTTTCGACTAGTAAAGGACTTGGGGAGAGTTTCTTGTATCTAGGTGGAAGTCACTGTGGTGAAGCAGGATGGTTATGCAAGATTCTCTTGGCCTCATCCATAAAATGAAAACGGGGGAGGGTATGGTCCCCTTCACATAACCTACATGGAATTTTGACCTTTCCTTTTTGTCCATGAACTTCATTTTCACTAATTGATGGTGTTCTGTCAACATGATCACCAGAGGTTGATGACACCAGATGGTGCGAATAGGGAGACCAGTCTCTCAAGATCCACGGAAGGCAAGGATAATCTTGATGAAAATGGTCTCCTCTGCAAATTACACAAGGAAATTTAGGAGATTTAATGTGCATATTTTCACCAGATGAATATGGTTTCCCCCTTTCTTAATTGGCTTCTTCTTCTTCTTCTCCTTCCCTTTCTTCTTCTTCTCAGTCACCTGGTTACTAGCATCACATTTTCACCAAGCGAAGAGGAAGAAGGGGAGGGAGAAACAAACGAAGAAGAAGGCGGAGGGTCAACTTCAGTATTAACTAGATGCTGATTTGATTGCTGAGGAATCATGGTATTTTGAATGACAAAGGTTGAGAAGAGCCATACTGGTAGGCCAATTGTGATTCTTGAAAGGGACAATGTAGCCATATACAGAGCACCAATATTTCCCCAAGAAGAGAATGGACTAGGATTCCCCTCAAAAGGGATTCCTTGATTTGTGGACTCCATTATCTGAACCTAATATCAATGAAGGAACAGGGATGTTATTTCGAATTAAATAATTTTTAATGATGCTTTGACACAACTTTGCTTTTTCAATTTGTAAGAGTCAAGAAAAAGCTAAAGATGACTCTAGTCCCCTTTGATTTTTAATGAGACTGAAGTGACAATTGCTCAGATGGACCTTTTCTTTTAAAGAGTCGAAAAGGAACGAAAGTGACTACTATGGAAATCTAGATAGAGGGATTACCAAACCAACCATAAAAATGCAACATACACCTTGGTGATAAATTAAATAGAAATTACCAAGAACTTATGTACGGCAGTCAATATTCCCGAATGTTGTGTTAAGTGCATTGCAATCAATAGGGCGGCAGACACAACTTCCTATGGATAAAGGATGTAAGCCTATTGTGGTCTCCCAATATATACTCAACGGTATGGGGAGCACAAGTCCTTACTAGCATTTGTCATATCAAAGAGGAGGAATCACCCAACCTTCAATGAAAATGATGGTTACTAGATTTTACGACGCCGGAACACGTCTCTAGCCTAGGCCTCTAGATGTGTTGCATTAGGTTCCAAAGCGTTGTTAAGTTCATTGAAATTTATTTTAGAGTTGATCTTGTTTAGAAGTTTGCCTTTCAATGGTTCACCGCATGATGTAGATGTAAAATTCCTAAAAATGCAATCTACAATGATAAACAATCTTTGTTTATTTTTAGCAATGAAAATACTAGCTACTAAGGAAAGAAGATTCAATTTATTTCAAACAAAGAGAAAAGAGCACACACTAAATGCACTTTTCCTAAATCATTTTTCACACACAGTCTAAATGCAAATGCAAATGCATGTATTTGTTTTTTGTTCCCTTTAATGTAAAAATGCCAAAAAAGGAAGACTAAGTGGAGCACAAGATCTGAAACACTTTACTCAAAGCGACATTTCGACAATTTCTTTTCAAAATGGAAAGGAAGAATAAACGACACTTTTCAATTTCAAATAGAAAATTCTTTTGAAACTTCAAATATTAACAAATAAAATCAAATGCATGAAAAAAATTTCAATCGACTATCCAGGGAAGGAAGACTCAACGACACTTCTCTTTTTCGACACAAAACGACAGTTACGACACTTTTGTACCAAAACGACAGATCGATTTAAGCAAGTTTTCAACAAAGTATTGTAAATGATGGACAAACACATAAAAACATTTACTAATCCTAATCAATGGAGCTTGAACTATGTAAGACAGGCAGACTTCAACAATGAGGTATTATTCATAAGCAGTAAAAAACAACTAAA
>APFE031123243.1:0-10084 GCA_000404065.3 Pinus taeda
GGAATAGTTCTCAGCTGATCCAGATGGGAAACGATAACAGGACTGAAACTATCTCCATGATAAAGAGGACCACAACAATGAGAAATTTGATCCAGACTCTGGACGGGAGAGTGCATGGCATGCAGGCAGACATAGCCAAGTTCCAGAACAGGTTTACAGCCCTACAGGACAGAGGGCTACCCAGTTTAGAAGAGGCAGGAATGCTTCTCTCTTATGAGAAGTATGTTAAGAGATTGAGTGCTGTTTCAGCCATGCAGATTGCTGAGGCTCCAGGATCATCTACAGCAGGTCCATTAACAGGACGAGGCCTTTTTGATAAATTAGATGATCTCTTTTTCATTAAAAATGAGGTGGCACATCTGTTCGACAAGCCTCCAGATTTTTACAAGTACACAGAGGCTGATGAGACCATTGGGGCAATTTTGAAACACCAGCTTCCCCATCCAGAAACATGGCAGGACCTGGTAAGGCTAATTTTGAATCAAAGCTAAAAAGAAAACCATTGCAGCATACTCTCCTTTTGAGCCTACAGGTGGCTGGAGTCAGCACAACAGGCATGAAGACGCTGAGCCCACTCAGCACAGGTACACAGCATCAGCATCAGCATCAACATCAACAGGTACAGGCAACAGGAGCAAGAAAGATACAGGAAATCAGAAGTGACAGAGTACTTCAACACCAAATTTAATGAAAAACTGCGCAAGTTAACCCCGTAGTGTCCGAAGGTCAACAAGTTATCTTGTCAGGAGTTAATTGCTTAAAGAAGCTTGTACACTTGTGATAAATTTTCACCTACTTTCTCTCTACCATTGTAAGGGTCTTTTACTCTCAGATGACCTAATTCCTGAGGGATTTTTGTATAAGGAACTTCTATATATTCCCCCTCGGGTTTTGTTAAGGGGGGTTGGACACTGGATGTAAGGAGAACTTCATTATCTCTTCTGATACTCTCATGGTGTAAATGTTCAGACTGCTAATACAAATGGTGATGAGATTTCTTCAAATATTGTCTTTCATGATGGCTTGCTGATGTATGGTTTGCGTTTACAGGATTCCGGTGTATCCTGTGTAACAATAAGTTTTCTATTTGCCCTCTGTTACATATATGTTGGTCATTTTTTCCGTTGTGTTTTCTTTACTGATTTTCATGTGCTCAAAACTAAATGGCTAAGAAGAAGAATAGTTGCAGGATTTAATATCTGAAATACCCTGAGCTCAATCTTGGTCATTCTTTATGTTTTCTTCAGCTATAGTATTTAAAGACTGATTCTTAAGTGCCATCTTTAATACTAGATCACCTTGTCTCTTTCACACCAGTCAGCTCAAGTAAAGAGTTCTTAAGTGCTCTTTGCTAAGTTGTTCATTGTTTCATACTCAGTCATAACACATTGTTTTACAGTATACCTATAGGCCCTGCAAACGCATCTGCATCTCAGTCAAGATATCAAGGGAACAGCACTCAAAGACCCCATTGCCCAATGGACTAGTCTTCCTGAATACAGAACCTAGAAAATATCAGAAGCATCCTCCCCAACCAAAACATTCCTACAACCCAAACACATATCCTACCTAGCCTAAACCTTCACTGCAAGCAGTGACCAATACCTCGAAGAGAGAGCCCTCTCTGACTGCAGCTGGGCTCGAAGCTGCAGCCCAAAGTTGGTTAGTGGTTACCCCGGCCGTATCCTCTTGGGAGTCAAAGAGGACAACCTGGGTGTTAACACCTCTAATTATGGATCACTTACAAAATAACAAGTGTCCATTTACAATAAAAGCTATTTAAACAACTTACTAACAATTCTCCTAAATTAGAGCATAAGATACGACACATTTGTATAGTCATATGTTTTTACACCAATATTCTAATTCTAAATGTCTACATTTAATAATTAAATATTCTAGATTAATAATTATTAGTTTAAAACATTAAATTAATAATTATTTTATTCTAACTTTATAACCCATGATGATATTTTATTTTTGGATTATCTAACAAAGAGGTTATTGTTATTTGGCCTGTCCTTGAGAAAAACCTCTTTCATTTTCCCAAAATGGTCCTCCATGTGTTCGGAGCCTGTTCTTGAAAATGATGACTAAAACAAAGTATTTGTGCAACACTTGGGAAGAGAAAATAGGGCTTGCGCAGCAAATTCCCACAGTGAATGTGAGGCATGTGAATGTGATTTGAAATGATAAAAATTAGGGAAGAAGGGATAGATACTTAGGGTAAATGGATAGTATTCATACATGATGTGCTATGATGGTTTTTAAAGGGGATAAGGCTCAGAGTAGGATAGGAAATACAAAATTAATATGGAATGAGGAATGAGGGAATAAGTGAGATTATAAGGTGGAATAGGGGGATATAGAAAATGAGGAACATTAGAAGAGGAAAAGAAGTGTATTATCCCGAAAAGCATGCTGCTTTGAACAACAAAACCTTATTTGGAGTTGAATTTTAAATGAAACCTTTAACAAACCTTCACTTTGACAATATATCCCATGACCCAAAAATATGTGATGATGACTCCGAAAGAGTCAATACTACTTCACGTTATCAACCAAAAAATTTGATGACCAGATTCATGGCAATTTTTAGGTAGTGATCGGTCATACTCATGACAGTAAAAATGTTTGTGAGTTAAACTTATTCCATGAAAGCAAAATTATGGATTCGAAGACATTTGACAACTAAAAAGTAACTGACTCTAACATAGGGCCATGGAAAATTCATAGGTAATGTCATCATCATATCTTTTCAATAGCTCAAAGAAACCTAACCATTGATTCCTTCTGAAAATGTCCTATAATAGAGGGTCGCTGAATTCTTTTAGTGTATGTAGGCTCTCTCCTATTTAACCCCCTCCCATCTTCTCCTATGTTTTCAACTAAGTGTTGGAGGGTTGCTTTTTGAGATAGATTTGATGTGGAATTTAATTGTAATAGAGGGTTGGAATCTCTAATTGATGAAGATTATGTGTATTCCTCTACTCTATAGCCATAAAAATTCTTTTAATTCACAAGATGACTGATACTACTTGTAGAATTCAGGGTGCACTAGCATGCAAATCATGGACAAAAGAATGAGAGGGGCCACTTAATTTCACCACATAGCCTTGTATAATGATAATTGGAGACCAAATCGACCCTTGGTAGCATTCTTTCACCCTTGGACACTTCCTATAGCAATTGTTTGTTCTTGTTATAGCTGCCTCTTTTAGAAATGATGGAGTAGGGTTTGACTCTCCTCTATGGCTTCCCAGGCTCATCCTTACCTTAAATGATTTTGAAATGAGCGAAGATGCAATAGAATTTGAGCCTTAGTATGGTATATTCTATTTTTGGCTAGGGAGTGGAGTGCTCTGATGACATGGTAGAAGTATGCCTTTCCTTATTTGGAATGTTGTCCCACTTGGAGTAATCCTTCCCTTGTCCCTCATAATTAATACCCACTCCTTGTTATTTTATTTTGACTGATGTGACAATCCTACGTTTCATGATGACTCATAAATCACTTTTCATTCACTAACTGAGGGTGGCTAGGTTAACTAGCCATCTTTAACTTATAAAAAATACCTTACCTCGACGTTCATACATTTTTCATTATTTTGCACATATGAAGGAGCTTAGGGGTTACCATACATGTTCCTACCTTGTGTTCGATCGATTTCTTGGAGTGTTGGACCTTTGTGCTATTACCTGGGGAGTATTCTTACTATCGTTTCTGCTCCTTTGTATGCTTTCTTTGCTCTTGTGTATTCGAATGTTGTTGTTGTTGTTTATGTGTGCAGGTCCTTTGCTTCTATCATAGGTGATGCTACTACTATTGCAGAGTTTAGCTTGGAGTGGCAGAGTGCCTCATGAGATGGGATCATCCCCTCAACTTAATGGGAAGGAAATGAAATTAGGCTTCTCACTTTTTGTAATGGTTGGAGGCTGCTATAGGAAATTTTGTAGCAACCCTTTTTTCTCCTGCAAGATCTTTTAACTTCAGGGGAGTCATGAGAAAGAGTGTAGGGGATTGGAGGATGATGTTAGTGTTGGAAAAAGTAACTATCTTCGGTCTTAAATAATGTACATGAGTCATTATCTAATGTATTTGTTAAAAGAATAAAGAAAATAATAATTATTATTATTGTGACTTATTAAAGCATGGGTTTAATGCTTGAGTCATCATATTTTAGGTCAAAGTCTCCATTGATGACTTCTAGGATTTATTTTGAGTCTATAGAATTATTTTACATTTAAAGAGACCCTTTTTGGGCTTTTGAATCATGTAAAAAGGTTTAGTATTGAGTAAAATATGAATTATGGAACCTCCACACCATGTCGGCCTAAGGGAAGATCAAGTCAACTTAGGACCCTATTCGACCCCACAAGAAGCCTATTAAAGGAAGGACATCAAATTGATTTGGAGCATCACTGCTCATCTTCTCATCTACTGGGCAAAAGTTTGAAGTGGATAGCTCGGAAAGTCTGTTGTCGGGAAGCGGAAGTGAATGCAAGTTTGGTGGAGTCTAAGAAGAAGAGAAATTTTGGTGGTGATCTCACTTTGTTTCATGTTCTGGATTGGGAGAATGAAGTCCTCTAAGTTAAACTACTACTGAAAGTTTTTGGCTACTACAATTTTCTACATTTTCAAAGTTGCTAGGAAAAAGGTCAATCTTTTGGAGGCTGAATTGGTGTGGAGGGAAGGTCTGGTCAAGGTATAGGGTGAGGAGTCTCAAAGGATACTATTGAAAGGAAGAATTATTTTGACTGGGTTTTCCCCTCGAGGGGGGTTTTTGCCTGGTATGTGCCTACATCTTGTGTTCATTGTTTTATGTGCTGTTGTTTTTATTAATTGCTTGATGAATTAAACAAAGAAGATACAAAGAATTGTAATAATAAGAAACATCACAAGTAATTATCAAGATCGAGAAAATATTTACTACCTTTATGATTTTCCAACATGTATTAGATCTTTGGTGAAGAAAGAAGAAAAAGGTAGATCCATTGATAGACACTATCTCAAGGAAGGAATCTATCATATTCAAATAAGATGTCTAATTCTATGAAGGGTGAGAATAATCTTGAAGGAGCATATAACTTCATATACTGGAAGAAGAGGATTGACCTAATGCTTGAGAAGAACAAGGTGCTAGATTTGGTAAAAGGAAATGTAAAGAATCATACCAAAGAAGCCAGTGATGCCGACAAAATGAAATTCAAGAATTTAGAATTGGTGGCTATGTCTCTAATGGTAGAAGGGATAAAAGAAAATTGTGTCGCATTCATAGCTACCATTGATCATGCTCAGGAGATGTATGAAGCCTTGTTGAATATTTTCACTATTAAGAACATTGGTCATGTAGCAAGTTTAAAGAATGAGCTGAGGAATACAAAGATGACTAAAGAAGATATTGCTGCAACCTTGTTTGAAGAGATAGCTAGACTCATGGATGATATTTTAGCCATCGATGAGATCATTTCGGAAAAATAATTGGTGATCATTGCTATATTATGATTTCCACCCTCTTGGAGTGATTTTTCTTAAGGTATTAATAGTTGGAAGGTAGCTCCCACCTTTGAAGACTTATGGACTGCACGTAGTCAAGAATAATTAAGGATCTCAATGGTTGCTAATCCTGAAGAAGTATCAAATGCTTATGTTCCTCATCATAAAGAAAATATATTGAAGGGACGAAGGAAGAAATTTGACATGTCTCAGATAGAGTTCTATCAATGTCATAAGAAAGGTCAGTACAAGAGTGACTTCCCTTAGAATCCAAGGAATAAGAAGAGAGGAAGAGATCAAGCCAACTTTACATGAAGAAGGAAACTCAAAGAAAGTCAAGCCTAAAGAATCCAACATTAAGTACTTACACTATAAGTCATTTGCTTTACATAACTTGTTTTATATCTTTTAGAATTGATATGCTTTTAACATATCTTTGGAAAATACATTTTTGTATTGCTTTAAGTTTTTAGGTTTCCCTCAGGCTTTGGAGGGAGCTCCCAATAGCTCTCAAAGATAAGTATCTCATTTATTTTAAGGTTTGGGTTCATGTACCCATTTAGTTTTGATTATATTAAATACTAGTCACCTTTCCCCCTATATTGTCTTGGTTAGAGAAAAAATATGAAAGGAGTATCTCTCAAGACAAGGTTAGTTAAGAAACAAAGGTATGATTTGAATACATTGATTGAAAGGATTATTCATTTGATGATATATTACTAACTCTGTCATGACTAGTTGTATTGAATACTAGTGATTCTTGTTTGGGTGATTCATCTCTTGATAAATATACCCACTCCACTCATATTCTGCATTGGTTATGTAGAACCCTAGACAAGTTCTGGAAACCCTAATCGAAGGGTATGATAATGTGAATGTTTGAAATCCTAAAGCTACTTAGGCTGATTGTGAAATGCTAGTTGAAGTTTTGTTGATGATCTCTTGTTTGGGATTTTAGTGTGATTTGGGAATCCTAACTTTTAGGGTTGAATGATGAGGTATAAATCTCAAACCTTTGAAGTTTTGGTAATGTAGGGTTTGTCGTGTGTTCTGCATTGGAACATTATCTCATTGGGGTTTGGTGGAATATGTGTTCTACACTAGAATCCTAGCTTATTAGGGTTTGGTGGAATTTATGAGCAAGACCCTTACATTGTCTTAGAATTTATTTACTTTCTATGCGTGTGTTGTCTTATCAAACCCTAGTGTAATCAAATTGATTTTGTGTCTAAACTCTTATTTGATATTGTTGTGAAGTTGGGTTTAACTAACAAACGATATGATATGCTTGCATGATGATAATATGCTTGCATGATGATAAAAATCTAGGAATATATAGATATGTCCTTTTGGTTGAAGTCCTAGGTTGGTCTAGATCAAATGCATTTATGAACATATGATATGCTTATGTATGGTTATGAATTCCTAGATATGTGTGTTGACCTAGTCATTAATGGTCATGAGTTTTAGGATTTTATGGAAGTTCTTGTCTAAGATTCTAGGATTATGCTATTTGGAAATCTAGGGTTTAGATCCTAGTAGTGACATTGTCTAGTGTGAAATATAACAATCTGATATTTATGTATGTAATGATTGGTGAATTTGTGAACTCTATGGTTTTGTAGTTAAACCTTAGTTGAAGTAGGAGTCTCTGATGAATGTTAACTATATGGTAATTTGAGATTTGTGAAGAGATTGTTGAAAGTGGAATTTTTGGTTGAGTTTGATGATTTCTCGGAAATCTAGGGTTTCTGAAATAACCCTAGTGGTAGTTGGTCATGATAGCGACTGATCGATGGTTAATTCAAAATATAGGGGTTTAGAACTAACCCTAGTGAAAAATTATCAGGTTAAGATGTAATTGACTTTGATGGATTTGTTTGTATGAATCCCTAGTGAGAAGTCTAACATATATGTTTTGAAATGTTGTTAGATACTTTTAAGATATATATTTGTGTGAATAGTTTCTAGGGTTTTCTATATGTTGTAGTAAGGTATGTCATGACTTTGGAAAAGATATTGAAACCCTAGATGGAATAAATGTTGTAATGAAATAGTCTAGGGTGCATAACAAAGTCCCTCGCAAGATGTTGAAGAGTATATGTCTCTTGTTCAAAAGTTTGGGTATCTGATATGAATAAAGTTGAAATGATTTTGTAATTTTGATATGGCTAACATCATGCTTCTATAGATTTGGTTTTACTTTCTATTTAAGTCGTGTAGGTACACAATCTTCAACTTAGTGAAGATGCTCGATGTGACAAGCAAGTTATGTAGGTACACAATCTTCAACTTGGTGAAGATGTGATGAGCATGATGGGGATGATTATAACTCTGATAAAATGGTTGGAAGCCATGAAAGATTCTCCGATGTCGAAAATAAGAAGCTGATCTCTTGGAGGAAGCATGAATAGAAGAAATATCCCTAAGATTAAGAGGGAGTCTAGATAAAGAGGTGCTTCCTAGTTGAGAGGGAGGGCATAGCTTGGTATCATTTGAATAATGGATTTTGGAGGATATTTCGTTGCATGTAAAGTAGGAAATATGATTGAGGAATATTCTGTCAAATATTTGCTTGATAGTCCTACTTTGGAAATATAAAAAGAAACATGTGTTTCCTGGAAGGCCCTGGAGGTTTGTATTTAATTATGTACATGTCAAAGTATGTTATTGATTTGGGTTGTGTTTGTAAAAGTGAATCTCTTGAAGGATTTGATAGTGTTATCATCACCAATTAGTTTGAATGGGAGAGATTGGACTTTCTTGATCTATTGGATCAAGGAGTGTTGAGGCTTTGTCAGTGAAGCATTGCTTGGGGAGACATTTGGCTGACACTTTGTGTTGATGTCTGAGTCCCCAAATTTGGAAAGGTGGTGTTGATTATTGAGATTTGTTTTGGATACACACCTAGATCTTTGGGCTGGTGGTTAGAAAGTAATCCTGATGGTACCTAGAGGGGCTGAAATCTTGAGTCTTCCGTAGTCCCACCTAGATGGATTTCCCTGGTCAAGAATCTAGTCCATGGCATTGCAATGCCTAAATTTTTGAGTGACTAGTGGGATAGACCAATTCAGTCCATGGCATTGCGGTGCCTAAAAGTTCTTCATGGTTCATATAGTTTGACATCTTCAATTGTATATGTACATTATGAATACCTCCCTAGTTAAGAGGGAGTGTTGAAAAAAGTAACTATGTTCGGTCTTCAATAATGTACTTGAGTCATTATGTAATCTACTTGTCAAAACAATAAAGAAACTAATTATTATTATTATTATTATGAAATATTAAAGCATGTGTTTCTTGCTTGGGTCACCATGTTTTAGGTAAAAGTCCCCATTGAGGACTTCTAGGATTTATTCTAAGTCTATATACTTATTGTACATTTAAAGAGACCCTTATTGGCTTTTGAATCATGTAAAAAGTTTTAGTATTGAGTAAAATATGAATTATGGAACCTCCACACCATGTCAACCTAAGGGAAGATGAAATCATCCTAGGACCCTATTCGACCCCACAAGAATCCTATAAAAGGAAGGATATTGAATTCATTTGGAGCATCACTTCTGATCTTCTCATCTACTGGGCAGACATGTGAAAATCTTGTTGCTGGGAAGAAGTGCAAAGTGGATAGCTTGGAAAGTTTATTGCCAGGAAGCCAAAGTGAATGTGAGTTTAGGGTAGCTTAAGGAGGAGAAAAATCAAACTTTTGGTGGTGGTATCACTTTGTTTCATTCTTTGGATTGGGAGAACAAAGTATTCCAATTTGAAATGTTGTTCGAAGTTGCTGGCTGCTGTAAGTTGCTACATAGTCGAAGTTGCTGGGAAAAAGGTCAATCTTCTGGAGGTTGACTTGGTGTGGAGGGAAGGTTTGGTCAAGGTATAGGGTGAAGTGTCTCAAAGGATATTATTGAAAGGAAGAATTAATTTAACTGATTTTTCCCCTCAAGGGGGGTTTTTCCCTAGCATGTGCCTACATCTTGTGTTCATTGTTTTATGTGTTGTTGCTTTTGGTAATTTCTTGATGAATTAAAGAAATAAGATATAAAGAATTGTAATAATAATAAAAATCACAAGTAATTATCAAGATCAAGAAAATATTTACTACCTTTCTGATTTTCCAATAGTTAGGGCCTTGATGAGTAGTGTAGGGCCATGGAAATTGAGGCAATGTACTCTGTGTTTTTCTTTTTAATTTTCAGGATGAAACAAAGTTTAGGGTTAGTTTTGAAAGATAGTGATTTTTTGTGATCAAGAGTGTATGAAGGATGGGTTGGGGGTGGATCAAGGTGGGAGGGCCTCTTTTAACTTCAGACTGGTCATGCATGATGGTTTTCTTAATCGGATCCCCTTCTTGTAAATTTTTGGGACCTTCTTGTAGCAGTTACATACTTCTTGTAGCAATCTAGAGAGGGCATAAAATTGGGTTTTTGAGCCACTAGAATGGTGGAGAGTGGTGAGGACATGGTTTTCATGGAGGATATGGAGTGGATGGATGGAGAAGTGGATGGGAACTTGAGAATGTTGGCCCTGTGGCTTTGAAATTCACCACTGTCCTCAAAACCAGCAAAATGAGAGAAATTATTAATA
>APFE031123253.1:0-15866 GCA_000404065.3 Pinus taeda
CATCGAATGTGCTCTAGCCACGAAAATTGGTGGAGAGGTTAAAGCACATGAGATCTCCAATACCCAGAAATGGTTTGGGCATATTCTAAACAGTTTGGGAGATATTAAAATAATTAATATTTTTAATGGAAACCCTAAGTCTAAACTTAGGGAAAATAAAATATTAATGTGAATTAATATAAAACTGTGTTAGAAGGGTTCAAAAGTCATGGATCAAGCCAGAGTTAATCTTAGCCATTGATTAGGGACTTAATCTCGGCCGTTGAATTGTCAACAAGAAAAGTATAAGAGGAGGCTTGAGAGTCACTTGGAGAACACACCGAGTTGATCAAGATTTCGATTTTCTGGGGTAGGGTTTGCTGAGGAAGTCGAAAGAGTGATCAGAGTTGCAGCTGAGGGCAATGAATATAGAAGCAGAGAGGCAAAGATAGTACCGAGAGAATCATCGCAGAAGCCGGGAGAGAAGGACGCAGATCCAGCCAAAGGTTCACCAGAGCCAGCCAGGAGCTGCGCAGTGCCTCAGAGAGCCAGCGTGGGTGACGCAGAGGCTCTAAGGGCTGACGCAGTGCCTCCAGAGACTGACGCAGGGCAATCTAGGGTGACGTTGGGCCAGAAAGGGCTGACGCAGTCCCTAGAGGCTGACGCTGGGGTTTTTCGTGGTGCAGATTGGAGCTAGGAGCTGCCAGAGTGTTTATCTGGGGTTTCAGCCAGAATATTTGTCTCCGACTGAGAGGTACTACTATCAAAATTATTCTCTGTTGGGTGAGCCAGTTTTGGCACCCAGATTGTATTCTGAAACTGTTTAATAATTAAAACCCTCAGATAGCTGCACTGTTTTCCCGCATTAGGTTTTTCCGAGGACATTGGTCCAAAAACAACAGTGTCACTTGTGTGCTTGTTTTGTTTCCTTCAGTTGATGATCTGTAATATGTTGAGCATGTACTTGTATTTATTTTCAGTATTTACATGGTAAATAACTTGTTAATTAATCAGAACAAGTAGGCAGAAATAAATCAAAAAAGTACATGAAGGGTTTCTAATAGTTAGACTTAGAAATTCCAACATTATTCATTGTACAACATGTAATGAATGTTCCTAGTGGAGGAAATCTTTAATCTCTCCATCAAACTCCATTTTCTTTTGAAGTGGGTAAATGTTAAAAGTTGATACCTAGGGCATTAATTTTTAACCTCCTTAGAAAGGATCTAGCTTATCGTTTTCATTCTTGACTCCATATGCCTAAAGGAAAAGGCACTAGTCCAAGTCATTGGTGATCAATCCTAAATTTTCTCCATAATTTTCTCCCCTAAAATCGGTCTTTTTAAGCGTAGGGGGAAATCTAGGGCTTGTAGCGAAATTTTAGGGAGGAGGCTTTTTGGTGATTTGAGAGCCTAAACATCAAGCTTAAAGTCTAGGCTACCTATTATCCAAGTTTGATGGGCATCCACTCAAATTTCATCCATAAATCCTCTTTCCCTGGGTGTACCTTCAAGAGGGAAACCCTAGTTCTTTTTCCCTCAACTTATGGACTTCCTTGAAGGTTGTATGAGCTTGGTACTTGCTGAAGTGAATCATAAGAGTCCTTTTCTTTAGGGCCTTTTGTGAATACCTATTACCATCGAAAAATATCAAAACCATAGGTCGTGTGCCTTCTTTTCTAGGCCTTTTCTTTGAGAGCATTTTGCTTTTTTGAAGCCTTGAACCATTATTGAGTCTCTCTCTTGAATGAGCTCTAGCTTGATCACTTGGTGCCTTATACCTAGCACATCTATGTTAAGTGATCTCCCTCCTACTAGGACTCCTCCCATCGACGAAAGTCTGTAAAAAGCAGGGGGGTTTTGTTGAGGTAACAATGGGGCTCTACCCATTGTTAGCACTTTATCTAGCTTTTGTCTTGTAGAGTTTTCCTCTCCAAGACCTGCTAGATTTTGCGGTAACATGGCTCATTGCCACACTTAAGATTGTAGCCTATTTCATGTGTTGTATGTTAAATGAGGATTCAGTTGAGTGTCAATAGTCACTTGGTTTAAGAGTGATGTGATGATCTTGTGGTTTATTGCACTCTTGTATAATGTTGTGATATCATGAGGTTCACTAACTAAAGCTTCGTCTATAGTGATCTTGTGAAATATAGCCTTTGGAGCCATTTAATACTATGCTCGAGACCTAATTGTAAAGTAGGCCATGTTGGTGTCTTTGGACTCGCTTGGACCTAGCATCGTGCCTTTACTGGTTTGTTCTTAGGCTTTGACCACTGCCTTATAGATCTAGTGTTTTGGAAGAACTCTTGGTCCTTAGGAAATTCTAAATTTTCCTTAAATTTTCTTTCTTTGCAAGAATTAACAAAAATCCAAAACTCATCTCAGACCAGATGGTCCTCTCAATGTATTATGTATCTAGGCAATTCAAGAAATCTGGGTTGGATCACATACGTCTATGGGAGCCCTTAATGACAGTAGCAGAATGATGGGAGTCAGTTGGTGTGAGGGATGATGGAGCAACGGTGACAAAGCTAGAGTGCCAAAGTCTGAAGCAGCGCAGTAGAGTGTTGAGCAGTGCAGGAGGCACAGAGCAGATACAACAATAGCGCAATAGCATCAGAGGGTCAGCACAGATTAGCAGCAGAGGTAGCTTCAGCATCACAGGGTATCCAGACTCACTAGCATGTCAGCTTTGGGTGACTTTTTCAGTTTCTTACTTCTTAGCAATTGAGTTGTAGTGCAACAATTAGCAGTGGCAGTGCTATGGGCAGCATGATAAAGAATACTGAGAGGGAGGCTTAGTACAAATGCAACAGTGGTAGTGGTAGTGTCATGGGCAGTGGTACAGATTGCAGCAGCGTAGTGGATGACAGGCAGTAAGCCAAGCATCAGCAGCATAAAGGACATATGTCGTGGATCAGCGTGATACTTCTACTGGGAGGTATTGCTAGAGCACATTCCTCGCTAAGAGGGAGTGTTGATTTTGGGTATCATCGGGTGTACTCTAGCTCCAAAATTTTGTGGAGGGGCTAGAACACATGAGAACTCCAAGACCCAGCAATCGTTTGGAAAAATTCCACCCAGATTATGAGTTATTAAAATTATTAATATTTTTGCTGGGGTTCCTAAGTCTAAACTTAGGAAAATAAAAATATTAATGAGTATTAATAAAAATATGGGTGAGAAGCTTCTAAATGATGAGGATCAAGTCTAATTTAATCTTAGCCGTCGATTACAGACTTAATCTCGACCGTTGATTCATCAACGAGAAAATTATAAGAGGAGGCTTGAGGGTCAACTGGAGACACACCAAGTTGATCAGTCAGTTCAATTTTTCTGGGGCGTGGTTTGCTGAGAAAATGGAACCAGTGATCTGAGTTGCAGTGAGGGGCAGAAGCAAAGATTTGGATCGGAAAGGAGTTCTGAGCCAAACAGTATGCATCAGAAAGGCAGCAGTAGCATCAGAGAGGTAGTGCAGAGGCCTACGTAGCACAGGAGGGGCTCACACAGAGTTGATGCAGGCCAGGAGGGTCTCTTGCAGTGGCAGTGCAAATAATTCGTCAGAAGTCCGAGATTTTTGGGGAGAAGCAAAAGTTTTGAGCCAAGAAGGCTAAACAGCAGTCTTCCTCTAGCAAATCGATCCAACAAAAGGGGTGATGCAGTCTCCTAGAGGCAAGACACTGGCCCAAGCAGTGATTTCTCAGGGATTTCGCAGTGTTTGCCAGGAGCTAGATCACTCATTGGATCAACTGTGACTTGGAGAACGAGGTAAACCCTCGTGTGTATTTCTTGCTGCCGTGATTTCCCTTAAAGGTTAGCTGGTGTGAGAGGCAACCGATTGTACTCAGATTCTGCTTGCTTAATAATACAACCCTCTATCTGCTGCACCGGTTTTTGGGGATGTGTTGTCCAAAAATAACGGTGTCCCTTGTGTGTTTGTCTCATCTATTGTTTCAGTTTATGATATGTATGTCAATGTAGTCTGCAGTAGTGTTTTTCATCATTGTTTATAAATTAAATAACTTGTTGAATGAAATAACAAGTAGGAGATGCTAAACCAGTAACTGCAGTAGGATTTCTGTTTGTAAAGATTCAAAAATTTTCACATTCATCAAAGTTATCATCATTCCCATCATGCTTATAACATCAACGAACATCTTCACGATATTGAAGATTGTGTACCTGCACAACTTAGATAGCAAGTACAACCAATTCTATAGAAGCATGGAGTTAGCCATATCAGAATCACGGAAGCATTTCATATCAAATGCCCAAACGTAATTACAAACAAGAGACATGTACTCTACAACATCTTGCTAGGGACTTTGTCATGCACCCTACACTACTTCATAACAACTTTCATTCCATCTAGGGTTTCAATGTTTCTTTCAAAGGTGCAACATACCCTACTATAACATATAGCAAACCCTAGAAACAATTCAAACAAATATAGATCTACAAGGAATCTAACAACTTTCAGAATTCATATGTTAGATTTTCCACTAGGGTTTCATACAAATCCTAGATTTCATACAAGAGAAAAACCAATCACGGCTTGGTCATTAACATGACTAGCTTCCACGAGGGTTTGTTGCAGTCCCTAGATTTTCAATCAACCATCAAACACAACTAAAACTCGGATTTTAACAAATCTCAAATCATCACATTGTCATCATACATTAGAGATTTTTACTTCTACTAAGGTTTAAATCCAAAACCCTAGAATTTCATTTTCACAATCTCAATAATCATTATATAAATAGCTCTCAGATTGTTATATCACACATACTAGATAATTTAACTACTACTAGGGTTTGGCTGCAAAACCCTAGATTTCCAAATATCATCCTAGAATCTCAGGCAAGAACTTATATTAAATCCTAAGACTTATGACCATCAATAACTAGGTCAACATATGTATCTAGGAATTCATTATCATGCATAAGCATATCATATGTCAGACGGCATTAATACATTAGACATACACTGACCTAAACCAAGATAGGGTTTTGACCAAATGGACACATCTATATATATGCCTAGGGTTTCATTCCTAGGATCTTGCATTCATAACAAAGGTATTACCTATAGGGGCAACCAAACCCTAAAAATCTAGGGTTTCATAACATAGCAAAGCAAACCCTACTATTCCAAAAATTTCAAAGGTTTGAGATCTCAAACAAACATCATTCAACCCTAACAAGTTAAGGTTTCATGATCATACCGAAATCCCAATCATCAACAAGAACTTCAAATAGCATTTCACAATATCCCTAAGTAGTTTAGGGTTTTAGACATTCACATTAGCATACCCTTAGGTTAGGGTTTTCCAAAGAAGCTGTCTAAGGTTCTATAAAATTGGTTAAGAATAGGAGTGGGGAAGATTTATCAAGTAATGAATCACCCAAAATAAGAATCAATATGATTCACTATAGCTAGACACAACAATGTTAGTAATAGATTGTCAAATGAATAAGCATTTATTATAAAGAAACCAATGCTTTAAAGCATACCTTTGTTCCTTGACAAACATTGTCTTGAGAGGTCCTCTTTCATACTCCTTGAGAATATAGCAGGTGTTTTCGTAATCAAGACAATAGAGGGAGGATGGTGATTAGTATTAATATAATCAAAACTAAATGAGTACATGAAACCAAAAAATGAAAGGAAATGAGATACTTATCTTTGAGAGTTGTTGGGGGCTCCCTCCAAAGCTTGAGGTATACCTATAAACTTATAAAACAAAAGAAATACTCCTTTCCAAAAACATGTTAAAACCTATAAATCCTAACATCAAAAAGACAAAAATAGAATATCTAAGACTAAAAGCGAAGAACTTAATAGTGTAAGTCCCTTATATCAAATTCTTCAGGTTTTACTTTCTTTGGGTCTGCTTCTTCAACGATGTTAGCATGATCTCTATCTCTCTTCTTATTCTTTGGATTGTCGGGACAGTCACTCCTGTAGTGACCCTTCTTATGACATTGATAGCATTCTACCTTAGACATGTCAACTTTCTTCCTTGCTCCTTTCGATTTCTTTTCTTTATGTTGAGCAATGTAGGCATTTGATACTCCTTCAGGATTGGCAACTAGAGAGATCCTCAATTCTTCTTGACTGCAGGCAGTGCATAGTTCTT
Organism: Pinus taeda; assembly: GCA_000404065.3. Classification (NCBI taxonomy): domain Eukaryota; kingdom Viridiplantae; phylum Streptophyta; class Pinopsida; order Pinales; family Pinaceae; genus Pinus; species Pinus taeda. The sequence goes on from APFE031123253.1 coordinate 6,121, forward strand.
CAAAAGTGGGAGCTTCCTTCCAACTTTTAAGACCTGCAGCAAATGCACCCCAAGTAGGTGGCAATTCTAATAGAGCAGTGATCACAAGTTCTTTGTCTGGAACAATTTCATCAATGGCCAAAAGATCATCCCTGATCCTTGCTATCTTCACAAAGAAGGAGGCCATTGTGTCTTCTTTAGTCATCTTTGTGGTCCTCGGCTCATTTTTCAAACTAGCTACTTGACCAATGTTCTTAATAGTGAATAACTTTGACAAGGCTTCATACATTTCCTGAGCATGATTGATGTTGGCTAGGAATGGGACAAGGTTGTCCTTTATTCCTTCTACCATTAGAGTCATGGCCACCAATTCTAGTTCTCTGAATTTTATTTTGTCAACATCACTGGAGTCATTTGTAGGCTTCTTAACTTTTCCTTGAAGAGGATTGATCTCATCTTCTAGGATCTATAATTTGAGGCTCCTTCAAGTTTGTTCTCTCCCTTGATTGTGTTAGGCATCTTCCTTGAATATAGTAGACTCCTTCCCTGAAATAATCCTTTTGAATGGTTTCTTGATGGAGTACTCGAGACTGTCTTTTTCTTCTTTCACCAAAGCTCTAAAACCATGTTAGAAAATTGGAAAGGCAAAAAGACTTTCTTATTCTTGATAATTACTTGTGATGTTCTTGATTTGTCATTACGATTCTTTGTATCTTCTTTCTTTTAGTTCATCAAGCAATTACCAAAGCGAAAGCACATAAAACAATGGACACCAAATGTAGGCACTATGCTAGGGCAAAACCTCCCTCGAGGGGAAAACCCAATCAAAATTCTCTTTCTTTCAATAGTATTCTTTGAGACTCCTCACTCTAGACAAAGACCAAACCTTCCCTCCACACCAAGTCAACCTCCTAGATCTTCAACCTCTCTTCCAACAACTTCGACTATGTAGCAGCTTCCAGCATCAAGCCGCTTTCGGCATCAACATAAACTTGGAAGACTTCGATCTCCCAATCTAGGGCACGAAACAGAGAGAGAGAGAGGCACCAAAATTTCGTTTTTCTTCCTCCTTAGACTCCACCCAACTTGCACTTCCTTTGGCTTCCCGGCTTCATACTTCACACTTCCCAGCCTCCTTAGAGATATTGAACTTGCTTGAGATGAAGTTCTCCAAATGAATTCGACTTGCTTCTATTTATAGGCTTTAAGGGAGGTCGAATTGATGTCCTTAGGTCAACTTGATCTCTTCTAGGCTGACTTGATGTGGAGGATACATAAATTACATTTGACTCAATACTTAACATTTTTACATGATTCAAAAGCCCAAGAAGGCTCCCTTTAAAAGTACAATGGCTCTATTGACTCAGAATAAATCCTAGAATTCTTCAATGGGGACTTTGACCTAAAACAGGGTGACCCAAGCATGAAACCCATGCTTTAATAAGTCACAATAATAATAATAATAATTATATTCTTTATTCTTTTGACAAGTACATTATAAGATGATTCAAATACATTAAATGAAGACCAAACCTAGTTACATTTTCCAACATAACTACTTTATATAACCTTCTCAAGGGGTCGAATTCCCTCCTTTAGGCCAACTTGATGATCCCAGGGCCGACTTGTACTCTTGGAGATTCTAGGACTTTCTAGACTAAAAAATAATTCTTTTTACAATTATAAGTTGCCCAGAAGGGTCTTATAAACATGATGTTGACTCCATTGACACATGACAATAAATCCTAAGACCTAAAAAACCCTAGAAGCATGAAGAACATGCTTTTACCTAGAATACCATCAATAATGAGCATGAAGCCCATGCTTTAATAATAATAATTTTCTTTCTTCTTTTCTTTTTGTTACATACGATACATATTGAAATGAGTACAACAATTATGAAGACGTAAACCAGTTACATTTATCAACAGGAAGGAAGCGGGATCACATGGCATGCATGTGTGTCCACACTGACTCATCCCCGAGGGAAAGACTTGAGCACTTTTGAGAAAAGAAGCGGGATTGTAAGTTGACAGTGCTGGGGCCAACAGTGGTGGAAGAAATCCTAGAGTTTGTCTCCCAGGGATTTCCCTTTGCACGTTTTGTGAACAAGGCGGAGTGACGAGAGTCAAGATGACGTGTCCCGCTTTGAATTACGCACCAATACAAAAGAAAGTGGGCCTTGGTTATGTGTGGTGATTTTGTTATAAGCGCCGAGAGCTAGAGGAATCAAGCTATGGGAGGTAACGCCGCTATAAAAACTTAAGTCTCGATTTTAATTAAGGTAAGCCCTCTTCCTTTGGTAGTTTGTTAAAGCTTGGTTGTGTTGGTTCTTTGGGATTTGGCATTAGTTCCTTCCCTTGGTTTATTTATATAAACCATCTCGGTTATGGTGGTTCTAGTTTTAAAAGGGCATTTTGACTTAATCGCCATTTGAATTCACAGGGAAAGAGTAAGGCGTGCATCAAATAACCCTAGGCTACATTCCAAATTCTCTCACAACTTCAACTTGCTAAGTGAAATGAAAAAAAAGGCATTATGACTCAAGACCATGATTTTTTAGTAAACCATGTGAAAAATCGAGAAAAAAAAAACAATCATGATTTTTAGTAAACTATGTGATTATTTAAGGGAAAATTTTGGGAATTTTTGGGCCAAAATATCGATTGGCCAAAAAAATCGTGATTTTTCAACACATCACTACTAGAAAGTTGACAATGCTATCAACACTCCTTATTCATCAAGTTTTTCTTGAGGAACCTAAGTGTAGCTTCATCCCTTTCAATCTCCAAAAAAGATAGGACACTAGGGTTTAAGGAATTGAGAAGCACAAGTTTGTCTCTCTCTCCTTGTCAGTCCTTTTACATAGATGCATAGGCCTAGCGATTAAGAAGGGCACTAATCCTATCTCTTGTGCTAATCCATAAAATTAAATAAAACCCTGAATTCTTTTTATGTTTACTAGGCCAAATTAGGGTTAGGTTACATCAAAATCTATGTTTTTTAGCATTGCTTTTCTTGGACCATATTGTCCTAGGGTTAGAATTTGTATGCATACATTTGGAAAGGTAAAAATATCATTTTAAATACTTTTTTCAGCCATTAATTAAGGCTGACGTCTAGGATTTCTATTATTGTTATATGTGTTTTTAGCCATCGAAAATTGTTATAATTTATTCTCTTATTTACTCATTGAATATAGCTAATTTTTCACTTGTTTATCTTAGATTCAAGGGTTGTTTTTGTTGGAAAATGTAACTAGGTTCGGTCTTCATTTAATATATTTGAGTCATCTTGTAAAGTACTAGTCAAAAGAATAAAGAAAAGAAATTTTATTATTATTGTTGTGACTTATTAAAGCATGGGTTTCATGCTTGGGTCCCCATGTTTTAGGTCAAAGTCCCCATTGAGGACTTCTAGGATTTATTCTGAGTCAATAGAGTCATTGTACTTTTAAAGAGACCCTTATTGGGCTTTTGAATCATGTAATTGAGTCAAACATAATTTATGTATCCTCCACATCAAGTCAGCCTAGAAGAGATCAAGTCGGCCTAAGGACATCAATTCGACCTCACATGGAGACTATAAATACAAGCAAGTCAAATTCATTTGAAGCACTTCAATTCGATATCTCTAAGGAAGTTGGGAAGTCTGAAGTCTGAAGTTGGGAAGCCAAAAGAAGTGCGACTTGGGTAGAGTCTAAGAAGAAGAAGACAATCAAAACTTTGGTCCCTCTCTCTTTGTTTCGTGCCCTAGATTGGGAGATCAAAGTCTTCCAAGTTTCAATGATGCCGGAAGCTACTGCCTAGTCGAAGTTTTTGGAAAGAGGTCAAAGATCTGGGAGGTTGGCTTGGTGTGAAGGGAAGGTCTAGCCTTTGTCTAGAGTGAGGAGTCTCAAAGAATACTATTGAAAGAAAGAATTTTCTTGATTGGGTTTTCCCCTTGAGTGGGGTTTTTCCCTGTCATAGTGCCTACATCTTGTGTCCATTATCTTATGTGCTATTTCTTTGGTAATTGCTTGATGAACTAAAAGAAAGAAGATATAAAGAATCGTAATAACAAGAACATCACAAGTAATTATTAAGAATAAGAAATTTTTTATGCCTGTTTTATTTTCTAACATGATATCATAGCTTTGGTGAAGAAGAAAAAGACAATCTCAAGCACTTGATCAGGGAACCATTGAAAAGGATTATCTCAGGGTACGAATCTGCTATATTAAAGGAAGATGTCTAACACAATGAAGGGAGAGAACAAACTTAGACACAATGAAGGGAGAGAACAAACTTGAAAGAGCCTCAAACTTCAAGTCTTGTCAGAAGAGGATTGACCTCATCCTTGAAAAGAACAAGGTTCTAGACTTGGTCAAAGGAAATGCTCAAAAGCCTACAGAAGACTCCAATGATGCTGACAAAGTAAAGTTCAGAGATCTAGAATTGGTAGCCATGACTCTAATGGTAGAAGGAATAAAGGACAACCTTGTCCCATTCATAGTCAACATCAATCATGCTCAGGAAATGTATGAAGCCTTGTCAAAGCTATTCACTATTACGAACATTGATCAAGTAGCAAGTTTGAAGAATGAGCTAAGGACCACAAAGATGACTAAAGAAGACACAGTGGCCTCCTTTTTTGTGAAGATAGAAAGAATCAGGGATGATCGTTTGGCCATTGATGAAATTGTTCCAGACAAAGAACTCATGATCACTGCTCTATTAGGATTGCCAGATACTTGGGGTGCATTTGTTGCAGGTCTTAACAGTTGGAAGGACACTCCTGTAGGAATTTACAGGGTAAGTTCCTCAGAAAGAACACCAGAAGGACACCGCTCACAAACAGATCACAGATCAATACACCAGTATTTTGACGTGGTTAAAACCCTCAGAGAGGGAAACAGTCCACGGCCTGCGCCAACGTGGCTACTACAGGCAATTTATTAATAAAAGAATGAAAATTTTCATAAGCTTCTCTCATGCACGGTTAACCTACAAATGACCCTCCATGCGCTTTAAATAGAATTCATGGACCAATCGGGTGTCAAGCCACGGATCAAGTGTCGGTAATACCGAGGAGAGGATGAACCGTCGGATCACTACATATCGTGGCTGTTGGATTGTAAGTTACAAATGTACATAGTAAAGAAACACACTTTACCTAACTCTATACTAGACCAAGTTATACTTAACTATTCCTATGTGTCGGAATATCCTAACACAAACAATCGTGAATTCTTCTAAACAAAGGCAAACCTCCTACAAAATCCATCAACACACATTCCCATGGATGACTCGGAATAGGGAGTGTTGTGTAGAGCCCGAGTTTTCTATTAGAGGGCTTTGAAACAGAACACATCACACATCCCTTTGCATAGAGAGCCACAGTGTTCTTCATATGAGGCCAAAAGCAAAATCTTTGTACATGACACAAAGTTTTTTCAACACCAAAATGACCAGACAGAAGGGAGGTGTGGGCCTCCTAGATTACATGTACCCTTTCCCCTGTGGGTATGCACAATTTGCCGAGGTGATACAACAGTTTCCCCTGCAACTGATAGATGTGCACCTGTGAACCATGGGTTGGTTTTGCATAAATCTCCTTAAATTCATTATTGTTAGCATATTGTTCAGCATAATTTTCAAAAGATAATGAAGCATTATGCAAAATAACATAAGCAGAAATAGGAGGGCGAGATAGCATATCGACCACATTGTTGCTAGTTCCCTTCTTATACTTTATTACCAAATGAAACTGATGAAGAAAACCCATTCACCTGAAATGACGAGCTTGCCGCAACTTCGTTTGTGGCTGAAGATACTGCAAGGGTTGATGATCTGTATGGATGATGGTCTCCTTGCCGATCAGGTAGTGTTTCCACTTTTTCAGACTCTGGACCAAGCCATATAACTCTTTGTCATAAGTGGAATAGTTTATCACAACTTGAGATAATTTCTCTAAATAGTAACATATCGGCTTCTTTTGCTGCAACAGTACAACTCCCATGGCATATCCATTAGCGTCTGTCTCGATCTCGAATGGCTGCTGAAGATTTGGTAAGGCCAAGACCAGTGCAATGCTGATCTTTTCTTTCAATGTTTCGAAGGACTTCTGCTCCTTTCCTCCCCATTGAAATACTTGCTTTACACTCATCAGCGTGTGTAAAGGTGCTACAATAATAGAGAAATTGGCAATAAATCTCCTCCAATATTGTACTGCACCCAAAAATTTGCAAACCTCGGTTACACTAGTAATATTAGGCCAATTTACAATTTCTTCAACTTTAGAAGGATCAATTTTTAACTGACCATGACCAACAATATGACCTAAGTAAACCAAAGAGGTTTTCCCAAACTCACACTTTGACAATTTTACAGAGAGTTTTTCTTTTTTCAATACATCAAGCACTTTCCTTACATGGCATACATGTTCATTCCAATTTCTACTAAAGACAAGAATATCATCTAGATACACAAGAATAGGTTCATTAATGAAAGGCCTAAAGAGATCATTCATGACCCTCATGAAAGTGGCTGGAGCATTGCAAAGTCCAAATGGCATCCCCATCCATTCGAACAACCCTTGTTTGGTCTTGAAGGCAGTTTTCCACACATCCAGCTCTGCAATTCGAACCTAGTGATAACCACTACGCAAATCCAATTTGGCGAAATATATAGAATTCTTTAATTGATTTAGTAAATAATCAATGCACGAGAGAGGGTAATGATTTTTTCACCGTGATCTTGTTTAGTGCTCGGTAATCCATGCACATCCTCCATGTGCCATATTTCTTTGGCACTGAGACAATCAGTGAGCCACACAGAGAAGTGCTCTATATGATGACCCCTTGGTTCAATAGATCCTGCACCTTCTTTTTGATCTACTCCTTCTCAATAGTCGACTTCCTGTACATGCCAATATTTGGTAAAGGAGCGTCATGTTGCAAATGGATCTCATGTTGGATTTCCCTCTTCAGAGGTAATCCCCTTGGTTTCTGAAACATCTCATCATAGTTAGAAATTAATTCACATAATTCCTTTTTATGCACATGATCACAACCATGGAAAGCATCATATAATTTTGCATCTTTCCCCCTTACAACCATAAGCATGCAACCCTTACTGGAATCCACCAACCTCTTCATTTGTCCTGCACTTACAAGGCTGGTGTTGATTTTAGTTTGATGAGCCCTTACAATATATTCTACCCCATCTTTTGTGATTTGGTATTTGTTTTCATGATAGAATAAGATTACTTTTCTATCATATAGATATGGACTCCCTAACACCATGCCACATATATCCAATGGTATTTCATCAAGTTCTACCTCATCCACTAACTTAGAAGCGATCGCAGATTTAACCTTTCACTGCTTAGTTACATTCAATTTTTCTTTATCATGTTCCATCCAAGCGGGTAAGGTTTTGGATGTGGTTTGGTTTCTAAGCCTAGCTTCTTTACCAAGGAATCTGAAATTAAATTTGCTTGGGATCCAGTATCAAATAGAGTTTCCACTTTTGTATGATTTATGACAACTCTAATATGAAATACTCAATTCTCTTTCGTACATTAGGAAGAGACTCATCTATTGAACTAATTCCTTCATGTGATTCAGAATTAACATGAGATGTAAGAGTACCTTTTGTTCCTACTGCTTTGATCAATGCTTCGTCTCCGGAATCAAATCCAAGGTCTTGTTGTATAGTTGCCACTGTTTTCTTCTTGCCTTTCCTTCATACTTCTTTGGTCTCTTTTCCAGGTACAATATCCAACAATGATCGTCTTCATGACCTTCCTTTTTGCAGTGAGTGCAATAAGGCCTTTCTCCTTCATCTTTCTTGGTTGATGCAGTCCTCTTCTCTTTCCCCTTTCCTTTCACTTTGGGTTTGCCATTTGGAGGTTTGAAAGGTGGTTTCTTGAAATGATCATCTCTTTCCATTTTTCCCTTGTTATCAAGATGAATGGCCTTTACACTGGCTGAGTCAATAGTAGTTGGTTCAAAAAATAATAATGAATGCCTAATGTAACTATGTTATGATCCAATATACTTAGTTACTACTTCAAGTGAGTCAAGTGCAATGCCCAAATTAAGTGCTTGTTTTCTAAAATCCACGGTAAAGCTTTGAACATCCCGACCTCTACCTTGCGTTAAGTATTGCCAATCCATTAAGGCTTTTTTCTTATAACCCAAGGGATAGAATTGTTCCATTAATGCAGAAATAAAACTAAGCCATGAGGAAAGAAGATTACCCACACTCTTACTACTTCGCAAATTTCTCTCCTACTAGACAAGAGTGGTGCCACTCAACCAAAGAGAGCCCAGCTGAATCTTTGTCTTGTCCTCTTCGATTTGCTAAATCCTACAGTAGATTTCAATCTGCCTAATCCAGTGATTAAGCTTTTATGTGTTACTTTCACCGTTATACATGGGAATATCAAATTTGACATCTAATTTAAAGAAAGGTTTCTTAGATGCATCCCTTGAATTTCTATGATGACGGTGATGAGAGGAAGAAGAACTTTCACTCGTGGAAGGAGAAGGAGGGGGTTCTTCTCCACCATTTCCATGCACTGAACCTTGTTCTTCTGGATTTATCTCTTCCTCTTTCTCCATCCTTGAAATCAATCGATCAACCTTTTCTAATATTGTATAGGAGGTTTTTCAGTAGTTGCGCTCCTCTTCATAATGAGCCTCTTCATTTGCCATGTTTCTCCTTCGATGTGCACACCCTGGTTCGGGATCGAAAGACTTTAGTTTCCCTTCGCCTCTTCAAAACCTATTTCTTATTAGCATACAAACATTCAATTCACATCTACAAAGGCCTACTCTGATACCACTTGATCCAAGATCTTTTGCTTTTGGATGTATTAAAGAATTACATGGATAAATTGCAGCTTAACTATAGAAAATTAATGTGCACTTGAGAGAAGAGGAGAAACACATGAAAACATGAAAGAAGAAAATAGACTTGATAACGGAGTTTTTCCAATTTGGACTACATCTCTGGGCCTTGCTCAATCAATGGGAAGGCCTTCATTCATTAAGTGGCATGAGAAAGAAGAGAACAATCAACATTTACAAAAAGAAGTCTTATACCTCCAATATGGAAAACGGTTGAAAAATGGAGAACTCTATTGCAGAAACTGGCATCACCATTGAGTTCCTGTCACCAAGAGGTGCAAAATCGATATAAAACTTGCCCAATTATGATAGTGGACCAAAACTGACCCCCTGGAAACTGTGCTCATGCAAGGTTCTGCCCCCTATCACAGGTCTGCTCATGGTTCCACCACTTGCATTTCATCTGCCTCGAAATATGTGTATGCTCTCTCCTCCCCGCCGCACTGTGCATAAGTGTTTAAATATAAATTGGTGGGCGCCTAATCCATAGCAGGATTGTTGGGCACAATGACAAACATGGAAATTCGTTGAGGAGGGGTTGGGGGATCAAATCCTACCCCTCCCAAATTAACCTACATATCATTTTTCTATGGGTTAATGTTGGGTGGTAGGTCTGTTGTTTTGGGTGGTCCACCCCCATTTTCATCGGCCTCTTTGTTATATATGGGTGAGGTGGAGGGGTGGCGGGGTTGAAAACCCGCACCCCCACTATATATTCTATATGTTTGTTGTGGACTCCAAGGTGGCGGGGTCATGGCTGCCCATCCCAATTCAATTTTAAGTTTTAGTTAAGGTGGTTCCAGGGGCAGAGGGGTCATGGTTGCCCGAACCATATTTAATACATTTTTTTATTTAGAAAAACAAATAATAG
>APFE031123262.1:6351-31391 GCA_000404065.3 Pinus taeda
AATCTTGTTATTTGTGAATTAAATTGTATGTTCAATGTGTTTCTGATTCTGCATTGTTTATGATATTATACATTGATATGCTTTGATGGCATTTTGTTACTTTGTCTCTACAAGTATTCTCTAAGCAAGACAAGTAGGAGAGGAGTTGCAAGCTCTATCAAGGAGGAGATAAATCAATCAAGGAGTCAAGTGGAAGATCCAGGTTGGTCCCTTTGCTTCTCTCTTATCTATCATACATAGAGGAAATTGCAAATTGCTTTAACTATTTGTTTCTAAGATAGCTACCAATCTTAGTGGGACTAGCAGATCGAAAAGACACTAGTTTTCTTGGAAACACAGTGTGCTGCCTCCTTTGATAGGAAGACTGCCCCTAAGTTGTGCTCACCAAATAGAAGACTTCACCCTTTATGGTGCTGGAGCGCATCAAAGCTGGGGAGGGAGGCCAAATAGTGGATTTGCCTTGCCTCTTCTGCACTGGTGCAGGAGGCACTTCAACCGTATCCAAATTCTTGATATGTTCCTCCGTCTGGGTCACAACTGCAGGAGGAGGAGGCTATTCTGTTGGTGGTGCCTGTTCCAGATCTTGAGAGGCCTGTTTGTGCTTTTGTAGGAAGGGGCATGCCTTGTAAAGATGACCCACCTAATGACACCTTCCGTAGTAGTAGGGGATACCTTCATACTCTAGCTGTTGTTTGCGTGAGACAGATCTCCATTGTATGGTGATGTATTCCTGAAGACCTCCTCTAGTATCCAAGTGAACAAGGATTCTTGTGTAGGCCATCATGCCCGTGGTCTGATATGACTTGTCTTACTCCATGAAAGTGCCCAGGGAATTCCCAATTTTGTAGAAAATGTCCTCGGACCAATATTGCAAAGGCAAGCCAGGAAGCCTAATCCAGACTAGGCTGACGCCAATTTTCTTAGTCTTTGGGTCAAAAAGAGGCATCCAACGCTCGAGAAGTACTGGAGCATGCTCAAAGTGCCAAAAATATGAGAGGACCTAATTCATATGGTCATCCCTAGCAAAGCGTAAAGCAAACCATCCTCGAACAAAAGTCTGGATGAAGGGGATGTCTACCAAGTGTTGTCCCCAAATCTCCGTGGCCCATGTCTTCATCTGGGCAGCCGAATAGCTTCTCCCTCTGATTCTTCCTACCAGAACTCTGTCAGCATAATCCATTGTGTCCCCCCACTGGATATCCTCTTCGAGCCAAAGTATGATGTCTGCAGCCCGAGATTTAAAACACCTCTGTTTCTTCTAGGGATGGGAAGGCAGGATTCTAGGGTTTGTAGAAACTCTTGCCTCTTCCAGAGCTTCGATTAAGGGGTTAGGGTTAGTGGGAAAGTCAGGAATGGCTTCAAAAAGGGGGGGAACAGTGGATAAGCAACTAGAGGGAATGGTGTGAGTGGAGGACGGGAGGGGGGCGACATGCAGGGGGCATCAGACACGGCTCCTGATAGAGGTACAGATGAGAGGCCCAGCGGCACAGAAGATGATCTCGCGATATCAGGAGAAGGGTGAATGCAATCCGGGAGAAAACCCAGGGTAGTTGGGGATGGCATAGAGAAAGGCGGCCAGGATGAGGGTTCTTCCAGCAACACAGAGGCGATGTAAACAGGACCAGAGGACTGAGGAAAATCTACAAAATTACCAGAGAGACCTTCACTGTAGTGTAACATACCTTCAAGAGATACAAACATGGGGTGCTAGATGGAGCCTTCCTCCAAAGGATCCTCCGAATAATCCACCTCGTCAATGTCCATATTGATAGCTACACAAGAAAATGGCTAACCACCTCGAAACTAGCTGGTCAATGAAAAACTGGCACTAACAGCAATGGTAATGGTAACAGTCGAAAACGAAAACCCCAGGCAGTAGGGTTTTATGCGTGAGCTTGGAGAGGTAACAAAAGTAAAACCGTTGGGGGAGAGGAGGGTGAGAGTGACCTGAGAGCAATCCCTCCTCAACCGATGACCTAAACGATGAAAACCCCCACCCATAAACAAACGAAGTGGTAAAAGGCAGCATAGGCTCGTGTTTTGAGGAACTCTCACGGGTAGTTACAGGTCAGATGGTTGACGGCTGCAGTACCCTGTACCCAAACACCATCCCATTTAGGCCATTGTCGTTCCATTCAGTGGATCATCATTGTTCGCCTCCAGATGACCTTCATACTTCTTTTCAACTCAGGAAATTATTGCTTATGGAAAGAGAGCAATTAAAGTTTCCCAGGGTGTTTCTTATCTTGCAAAGTAGGATAAATTTGCACAACAAGAAAATGGCTCATCTGATGATTCAAGCTTAAGCGATGAAGAGGAAATCAATTTGAGCTATTCAGGCATGAATAGGAAACCGAGTTTACACCAAGACCAATCTTTTCATGGCTATGACTTCCCAGCCAGGAGCCATGTTGAAATTCATGCAAAGAACAAGAAGAAAGAATTTTATAGGAGTGCAAGCGAACACATCAACAAGCAAAGTAGAGCAACAGACCTTGGAAATAGCTATGGGAAATGTCTTGTTGATTTGCGGGAGGCTCTTTGAAGTTTAATATTCAAAACTTCAAGATGTTTTGACATTCCAAAACTTCTAGATATTAACAAGCTATTTGTAGCAAAGTATGGTAAAGGATTTGCAGCTGTAGCAGTGAAACTACGCCCCAACTGTTGTGTCAATACAACGATTATTGACAATTTATTTCTAAGAAAACCTAGTGGGGAAGTGAAGATGAAGCCTATGAAATAAATAACAAAGGAATATGAACATTAATGGACTCCAATAGAATCAGAACCATAACTGTTCAAACTTCTTGATGATCTTCTTAAAGAACTAAGTAAATTTGTTAATGATACCCATATAGCAATAGGCTCTCACAAGGATAGCTCACATTCAGTTTCTCAACACAAGCATGGAACTCACACTCCCAATAATATGCCTCATAGGCTCCATGAGTCTCTTCACCATATGCAATTGAGGTTACATTGAATGCAGGAAGCTCTTTCAAGTTTAATATTCACAACTTCAAGATGTGTTGACATTCCAGAACTTCTAGATATTGACAAGCTATTTGTAGCAAAGTATGGTAAAGGATTTACAGCTGTAGCAACAAAACTACACCCCAACTATTGTGTCAATACAATGATTATTGACAATTTATTTCTAAGAAAACCTAGTGGGGAAGTGAAGATGAAGCCTATGAAAGAAATAACAAAGGAATATGAACATTAATGGACTCCCAATAATGTGCCTCACAGGCTCCATGAGTCTCTTCACCAATTATGAAATTGAAGTTTTGAATATGAAATTCAAGCTAGTAGGACCATAGGATAGGATGCTTTGTGGAAGAATGGAAGTAAATCTAACTATGACAATAGAAGTAAATTTGTTATGCAAAATTATGGAAGTATTAAAAGGTCAAAACAACATTGTTTTGGTGGTTATAGGGTGATTCAACCAGACAAGACTTTGATGATGAACAACCATCACTATCTATGATGAAAGAAGTAGTGTGCTTAAACACACTTTCTCAGGTATTTGAAGATTCAGATGGAACAAAATTTGAAAGTGATAAGGAGATTAATATACAACATTTCATATCCAAGACTAATAACAAGCCTCAGTCTCAATATTCTTTACCAATCCAACCACTAGCAAGGCCACCTCCAAGAATTCTTCTTCAAAAATAACAACTCTCAATCTCTTACTTCATTAGAAGAATCAAATACATCAAGATCTAACTCCTAAAAGAGTAATGGTTCACATTTCCATCCCAAGATACCAGATTATGATGAGATGGTTATCCACTTCGAGGCCTTGAAGTACAACATAGTGAATAAGGGAACTTTCTAGGAATCATTCAAGTGACTATCCTGAAGCTTTGGAGGGAGCTGGCAACATTATTGTTTCTCCTAAGAAACTATATATTACTGAATAATATCACTAGATTCTATGAACATTTAGCCTATTTCTAAAGAGGAAAGCAATATTACTAAGCACGAGATTTTGTAAAAATGTGTCATTATTAATGTTTTCAGTCCATTAGTTAGGGAGTTTGGATAAATAGATCATTTGGTATTATACTTTTATTATTATTTTTAGTTTTTTTAGGTCCCTCCCAACCAAAATAAGTTGTGTTTCCTTCATGTAACATGAACACAAGTACAAGCAAAACAAGTGTGCAACCTATATATTTGTGTCATGAATCTTTTGACAACAGGCATACGCAAACTCTTTCTTGAGCTAAACATAATCCTTATAGGATTGACATAGATAATTCTTGTAGAACTAACTCCTATGATTTGGATGGTATAAAGAGAAACCTATCGAGTACAACTACAATATCATTGAGTAGATTCAATGAGAATGTTTCTTTAGAAAGCATTAGAGGATGTAATATGTATTTTAAGTCTATAGATTCAGCTCCCTGGGAAATTCTTGCTGATGGAAAGAGAGCAATTAAAGTTTCCCAGGGTGTTGCTCACCTTGCAAAGTAGGATGAATTTGCACAACAATAAAATGGCTCATCTGATGATTCAAGCTTAAGTGATGAAGAGGAAATCAATTTGAACTACTCAGGCATGAATAGGAAATCGAGTTTACACCAAGACCAATCTTTTCATGGCTATGACTTCCCAGAGAGGACCCATGTTGAAATTCATGCAAAGAACAAGAACAAAGAATTTTATTGGAGTGCAAGCGAACACATCAACAAGTAGAGTGGAGCAACAGGCCTTGACAATAGCTATGAATTTGAAATTCAATCTAGTAGGACTATAGGATAGGATGCTTTGTGGAAGAATGAAAGTAAATATAACTATGATAGTAGAAGTAAATCTCTTGTGCAGAATTATGGAAGTATTAAAAGGTCAAAACTTATACTCTTAAAGTTGTTTACAATGTTGCTTTGTTTTCTTATCAAGTGCTTCAATCTAACTATATTGATAATAAAGGATCATGTTTTTGAAATGTATGCAATTATAACAAGAAACAGAAGTTGAGATTTCTTCATGTATGTTGGATATGGTTTTTTACTTGCAAAAAAAAAAGGAGGATTGCATGAAATCCTATCATAGATTTCTCTACAGAAATCACCACGAGCCCACCGTTGTTAAAGGTTTATGTGGAATATAGGTTCTGTAGATGTACACATTTTTTGAGGTTTGTACTTTCTTTGCAATGGAACCGAGCTCGCAATGTCACACATAACACTACAAAGGAACAAGAGAGATATGTAGTTGCAAATTATGAAGGGGGAGTTGCCTCTTCTTCTCCAATCTAGTGAGGAACCAAGTGCGAGGATCCAAGTTGAACATATATTAAGACAGTAAAATATCATAGCGACATATGATATCATTCAACTATTTTGTGAATCTATTGTGAAACGACTGAAAATCATTGAATCCCAAGGGAAATGCCCTGTTGATTTGTCGGAAGCTCTTTCAAGTTTAATATTCACAACTTCAAGATGTGTTGACATTCAAGAACTTCTAGATATCGACAAGCTATTTGTAGCAAAGTATGGTAAAGGATTTGCAGCTGTAGTAATGAAACTATGCCCCAATTGTTGTGTCAATACAACGATTATTGAAAATTTATTTCTAAGAAAACCTAGTGGGGAAGTGAAGATGAAGCCTATGAAAGAAATAACAAAGGAATATGAAAATTGAATGGACTCCAACAGAATAAGAACCATAATTGTTGAAACTTCCTCGTGACCTGCTTGAAGAACCAAGTAGATTTGCTAGTGCTACTCATATAGCAACAGGCTCTGACAAGGATAAATCACATTCTATTTCTCGGTACAAGCATGAAACTCACACTCCCAATAATATGCCTCATAGGCTCCACGAGTCTCTTCACCATATGCAATTCAAGTTACATCATTTGTTGGAAATATTTACGAGCAAAGTAACATGAACACAAGTACAAGCAAAACAAGTGTGCAACCTGTAGATTGGTGTCAAGAATATTTTGACAACAGGCATATGCAAACTCTTTCTTGAGCTAAACATAATCCTTATAGGATTGGCATAGATAATTCTTGTAGACCTAGCTCCCATGATTTGGATGGTATAAAGAGAAACCTATCAAGTACAACTACAGTATCATTAAGTAGATTCAATGAGAATGTTTCTTTAGAAAGTAGTAGAGGGTGTAATATGTATTTTAAATCTATAGATTTAGCTGCACAGGAAATTCTTGCTTCTGGAAAGAGAGAAATTAAAGTTTTCCAGGGTGTTGCTCACCTTGCAAAGTAGGATATCAGTTGAAGCTTTGAATTGATATTGTGGATACACGGATCCTTGAAAAGTATATAGTTGCAACATCGCTAATATGGGTAATGTCCCAATGATTATTGACAATTTATTTCTAAGAAAACTTAGTGGGGAGGTGAAGATGAGGCCTATGAAAGAAATAGAAAAGGAATATGAACATTGAATGGACTCCAACAAAATCAGAACCAGAACTATTGAAACTTCCTAATGACCTACTTGAAGAACCAAGTAAATTTTCGAGTGCTAATGGGATCCTTGTTATCACCTACAACAAGTATGAACAGAGATGATGACTCCTTGGAAGAATTCCTTTGAATCACAAGCACATGTTGATAGAGGAAGAAAAAGGAAGTACAATAATGGGGTAGATACACTGGCTGTGGGCTAGAGTTTCTTTTCTTTTAGGTTAAGAAAAATATAGAGTCATGATCCTACAAGCTATGACAAATGATTAAAGAGCTAAGTTTATTGAAATCAGAAAGAAATATTCAAAGGCACTATGGCTTATTTAGTAAGAAATCAGGATTAAAACAAATATTTTTTCCCAAAGATGTAGCAACAAATTATGCTAAGCAAGCATGATACACTTTGGAATTTGTCTATCAAGGCATATGCAAGTAAAAGAAAAACATTTAAATTCTTTACTCTCCTCGATGAGCTCGGTACAACAACAGACTCTTATTCTGATCAGCTATACTATTAAGAGTATATATTTCATTGAAGTAATTGAAAGAAAAGTGAGGATTGCAGGTGAAATTGGAAAGGCTAACTCATTTCCTGCAAGCAAGAAAGGTTGTTCGAACAGAAAAAGCAGAAGAGTATATAGAACAGTAATGAGACTTTTCAGCTACCACTATAATATTAAGAGTATCCATAACAGTAATGAGACTCTTTGAAAAGGAAGATAATGAACTAGCCTGACAGACGGAACGCTAAAAATCCGTCGAAAGCTGCCATGTGAAAGCTACAAATTTTGCAAATCTTCGAAGGCTACTATGTGAAGGCTGCTATTGGAAGAAGGCTCCATAATTGATTCTGATACAGAAATGGGTAAAACTACCAACTGACTAATCTCAATCTCCTTCTGGCCCTCCTCCTCCTCCAAAAAAGGTGGCCCTACACGACCTCCTCATCGTCGTGCACCAAAACATAAAACATTCACCCCGCCCTTCGCGGCCCTCCTCATCCTCTTGTAGCAAAGGCATTCGCCCTCCTATGCACGCCCACACCCTCTACGACCCTCCTCACCCTTCTACAGCAAAGACATTCACCCCCCACTCTCCTCTGCAACAAACACGCGCGACAGACGGGCTGGGTAGGTGAATGGGGGATGTGCTGAACAATTAATCAATTTTTTAATTAATTAGCTAATTACTTTAACCATTTTTAAAGTTTTTTAATTCAGTTGTATGGCAGATCATTGTTGAATCATCTAACAATGTATCTGGCGGTTAAGATAAGGACATAAAGGCATTTAGGGGATTTCATTTCAGAGGTGAACTCCTTACAGCATAATTATGGAAAATTATGGTGATTTATTTGTCAAACTGACACGGTTGGCTGTTATTACAAATGTAAACTAACTCGGGATTATTTGTTATTTGAAAAAAAATCATACCACCTAAAATTGCAACTCAATAATCAATAATAAAATAGAGTTTCACTCATATTCATAATTATGATTATAATTAAAAATTTAAAAAATTTTAGATTGCATTAAAAGCCAAAATTTTTATATCCATAATTATTATTACTAGCATAATCACACTTATTTAAATAAATGTCATTAATATATATCTATAAATGCATATTAATCAATCACATACACAACACATTAGTAAATATAGTTGAAAAACTCTGATAAAATTAATTATTATTATTATTATTATTATTATTAATTATTATATATTTATAAGAAATCGATATCATTAATACTATAGAATTAATATTGATATTGATAAATATAAATAATCAATAAATATTAATTAATAACAACAATAATAAAAATAAATATGTATAATAAAAATAATCTTATATAATAATTAGTATATTAATAATAATAATAATCCACCAAAGATATTATTATACTAAATCTCTAAGAGTATTATTATTATTGATACATATTTCTAATGATATTTACCCTAATAATACTAATAAAGCCAAGTAATTAATATTGTAAACCCAAAAGATTAATATTATAAATATTATGGATTAAAAACCAAAGGCATTAATATTATAAAACCAAAGGCATTAATATTTTAAACCATGTGAATAATATTAAACCCTACGAATTTTATTATAAACCCTAGGAATAATATTAAACCCTACCAATATTAACCGTTAGATTAATAAAGCTAAGAGAGTGACATTATAAACCCAAACAAATAATAAACCCAAGGGACCAATACTAAAGAACCAAACAAATTACAAACCCATAGATTAATATTATAAACCAACATATATAAACCCTATCTATGCGAGGTCTAGTGAGTCATGGTTGAGCATCATGGATTTCCATATGAACACAATCTTTTATTATATGTATAAAAGAAATAAAATAAAGACCCTATATAAAAAAATTATCTATATTTTTTCCCTTATTGTAAGTAGTTATTCTTTTCAAAATTCAAAAAAAAATGAAACATAAAAAGTAAAAAAAATAAAAAAATTAAGTCAGATGTTGAAACTTTCTATATCATAAAAACATTGCTAAGGTTAACGACGTTTTAATTCTCGACTATACTCAAACAAAATGAAAGAGCGTTCTTCACACCTTATCTCCAAATTATTCACTTTCATCTTACCCTGACTACGTTTTGCATCAGGGTCGCAGTGACCGCTGGCAAAAACTTTAATTTAACACCATCTCAACTTCCGACTACTCGACACCATCTTGAATTCCAATTACTCGACTCGCTTCCACTACCTGGCTTTCGACTACCCCACTGGCTTAATTTAACACCAACCCGACTTCTGACTACCCGATTATGAATAAAATATTTTTATTGAGCCAATAGGCTCATTCTACAACCCAGTATGATGTCCGTCTGTCTTCAAAGTTGAAATTTTAGTCATGTTCGCCCAAATAAAAATTACAAAAAACAGAAATGAAAAAATGAAAAAATATACAAAATATTAGATCATTATTTAAGATGGACTTGTGCTAGTATTTATTAGTTTGCGCTCCAACCATAATTTTTTGTAGCTTTCTTTAGTTTTCTATAAATTAACTCCCAAATAAAAATAAGTTATGTTTGAATAAAATATTGGCAAAACGTCGATCATGTAACCTCACCTCAATTATATAAATATTTTAAACTCACAAAACCAATAAATCCAAAAAATTCATATTAAACACATAAAATTCATATTATAAACCTTACAAATAATATTAAAAGAAATTTCATTCATATCCACAATTATAATTATGATTTTGAATTTTAAAAACTTTAAATTATATTAAAACCCAAACTTTCATATCCATAATGATGAGTATGAGTTTTGAAAACTTTGTATTACATTAAAAACCAAACTTTTAGTCCAGCAAAAGCAATTTTAAATATCATTGAACTGTGGCCTCTACGTTCATTGTATTTAGTATTTTATATTTGTAACTGTTACTTCTACGTTCATAGTATTTTATATTTCAATTAACCATATCCACGGTGTTTTAATAATTATTTGGTTAGGGACACCAACCATCAGAGCGGGCGCATAAATTATTTAATTATCCTAAATTATTTAAAAGTTTGGAGCATTCAAAATAGCATGGCCTACAAAATCGTCGGCGATTCTATATCGAATATCAGGCCGAACGGTGATTAATAAAAAAAATTTGTAAACTAGGTACCCCCTTATTCATTGCCCCCCTCATTCATTTTGTATTCATAAATTCTATTTCGTTTCGAGGGATTTTCATGGAATGCTTCTGATTAACATGAGCAATTGACCATTATTTTATATGAGATATTTGATAAGGAAAAAAACATGGAATTTACACATGTTAAAAGGTTAAGTTTTGAAGCATGCGGATTTATTTATGAGGAAGTTCAATCTCTTATTTTGTGGTTTCTTTTGAATGAGGATAATTTCCATATATCTTTTCATAGACAAATTACCACTATTCTAGTTATTTGGTATCTTTATATATATTGCAATGTTTTTTACTATTTGATTTATTAATAAAATTTTATGTTTATTGGGAGTCGTTTATAATGCGACTTTTTGGAGATTCCGGTGACGGGATCCGGCGGAGGAAATGAGGTTAAATCTTGATTTTTAAGCAGTTAAAATGGTTTTTTAACTACATATTTGGATTCAGCGCCCTGAAAAACCCCTGGGAGCCATTGATTGTGCAGAAACTAGCTATCAAACTTGGGATTCCAATAAATTACTGCCGGATTTTGACCGAAAAAATCCGCTGGAAAAGCTTTCAAAAAGTCGCGTTATAGACCACTGCTTTTCATTGTACTACTCTTCTTTCAATATTATGCTTGTGTTTTCTGTAAAAAAAACTATGTTTTTTCATTCCATTTTCAATTTAATTTGCATCAATAGTATTAAGTAAATTTCCTCTCTATTGTTCCAATGTGCATGTCCCTAGAACAGTTAGCGCATAAGGAGATAGGCTCAAACTAACTAAGCATGGTGAAGAATCCCCTTACTTGTCCCTCAGCAACACATGTGTCCTCTTATGCTAGATGAAGTAAATATATACAATAGAGTGAGATTTCCTATCAAGATGATAAGCACTTTTTAACAAAAAAAATTATATGCCCATCTAGAGAAGTGCTTATTCACCATGTATAGGCTAGTATTTGGGATATAAATTGGATGAGCATGGTATGGATTGGGATCTAGCCAAGATCCAAGTATTTCATGGTTAGTTGGCCATGGAGATACCACTATAAATCTATAGCTTTTTAGACCTTGATATTTCCACCATGGGTTCATGTTGGGGTTCTCTCATATCACTTGACACCTAAGCCAAGTGACTAAACATGCAACCAAAGCCATTCTTTAGGCACATGGTACAAAAAAAAACCTTGGATGATTTCAGCTCTATCAGTGGGTGCACTAGTCCTCATTCTACTATTCTACTTGCAATAATCATTTTTTATTAAGATATATGCTTCATAATGTGTTTTTGATTTAATCCTCACTCAAGATGGAGATCCAATGGTATATCATAGTTAGGCACGCCTTGATGCAACTCACGAGTATGTGATATATGACAAGGATATGTACCTCATTTGTAGGCATGTTAATAGTTGTTCAACATCAAATTCTTCGAAAGGAACCAATCATTGACATCAAGCACAACCCTTCGCAAATCATATAGATGTAGGGAAAGTTGCAAAATGACCATCGTCATAAGTGGTCCATGCATCTTGAATAATTCCACATGAATATCAAATACATGAAGGGAAACACCAACCAAGTTTCACGCTGCCTCAACTAACATCTAATTGTCATACTAACCACAATGATTAATTCATGTAGATGTGATATTTCTAAATGGCCCTATTTGTATGAGAATTATTATGATTTCAATGTTGTATATCAAACATTGGGCGATACTAACCATTTTCAAATTTCCACATTTAAAATGGACTCTTATGTGACTTAGGGAAACTTTATGTTTCTTTAAGAAAGTGTGGGAATATTATTTTATGATACACATTATGGTTAGGTGGTTAAGCCCTTTAATATGGAGAAGATAGTGGTAATGTTGCAGAACTATTTCTACCAACCAAAGCTTTAATAAGATGTTAGTCTATATTAGATCATGCACTTTTATTGTATGCCAAACCTACCATCAAGTAGGGATTTTAAAATTATTGTCTATACCAACCATAAACATAGTGAAATTTTCAAAAATACCACTATTAAAAGTGGTCCATGCACTTATAGAAATTCAACTTGAACATCAAGTACAAGAAGGGAATCATCAACCAAGTTGTGGATTACCTCAATCAATCATCGTTGCAGTAACCATGGTGCTCAATTCTTATGCACACAAAATTTTCAAATAGACTTAGGTTTATGAAACTAATCTTAAAATCCCTACATATCAAATAATAGGCATTAGTAAATTTATTTTGTACTTGCATCTCTAGAATTGACTCCTATGCCACTTAGGCCCCTTTTTTTGATTTTAAGCTACTGTGGTAATCTTATTTGTGATGCACGTTATAGTTAGTTAACAAGGCACACTAATGTGGAGAAGATAGTGGAAATGCTAGATAAACTCTTTTACTAGCCAAAACTATGATGGCTTATCAATAGGTATAGAAAATCATGCACCACCTATGTTATCACCACAACGGCTTCACTAGGGGAGCAATACCATACCACACACATTCATATTGGGGATATATATTGAGGAAAAAATGACACAATATATTGGGGGATACATAGGGGTAAAGGGTATTTATATTGGAAGGTATAAAAAATGGAGCTCAAAGTTAATGAAAAAATATAAAGGGATATAACCACACTTCATGGTTTGTCGCTAATCAACAAACCAAGCGGGTCAACTGCAATGATTTCGTAGAGGGGATTTGAGCATTTGCTAAACACATTTTTATTTTAAATTAATGATTTCGTAGAGGGGATTTGAGCATTTGCTAAACACATTTTTATTTTAAATTAGTTCTAGTGAAACCGTACTCTCATTTACAATTCTAAGTTGGTTTCCCATGTTCTTAAATTTAGAAATCTAAAATCTAATTCCAAAACAACACAAGTTAGCTCAAAATTTTAATACTACAAATGATTCAAGACAAATTCAAATATTTCAAAGCGTAATTTTTTATAGTGATTCATAATTTAATATAAATAAATTTCTATATATCTTCTCTTAAAAAAACTTTTAAATATTTTTTCATAAAAAATATTAATATTTAATTTCCATAAAGAAAACAATAAAACAAGGGGTTTTCTGCCCCCAAAATTCATATTCCCCTTACCTATATATATTGAATCTCTTTATTCCCCTCATCATAAAAAAAAATATTTTTACCCCTTACAAAAAGAAATTCAAAATATATTTCTTAATAAAGAAAATTTTAATTTTTGTTTTCAATTGTAAAATCTAACAATATTTGGTTTTCATAGAAAAATAACAGAAAGACTCCTTCTTTAGAAAAAAAAAAAAAAAAAAAAATCATTTCTCCCCTATCAATAAAACTCACCTTCAATAGAAATTTTCTCCAAAGATAAACTCAGGGAACTTGGTGTTTCACACTTTACGGCTCCCAAGTTGTTGTCTCAATCGAGACTTTCGACCTGGTATTTATGCACCCGTCGGCCGAAAGAATTGTGTATCAAAAATCTTGTTCGTTAATAAAATAATCACGTCGGTGTGCGGAAAGATTCTTCGCACAAACTCTCAGATGAGAGTTTATAAATATTTCCTCTCCAAAAAATTTCAGCGCAAAACTCGCCCCAAAGCCGAGAGAGTGGGAAAGAAAGATTCTGTGCCCAAACTCGATGCTCGTAAGGGAATATTCTCTGTTAGAACTCTGGGCCGAGTGTTGCAAAATTTCATGAATGAGAGGTTTAACCCCGTGTAGTTAACGTTGACTAGAGTTGTGAGACACTCTCAGCTGAGAGTTATAATTTTCTCGACCTAGAATTGTTAGTCAATTAAAATTAGAAAAAAAATCCGCGATTTCCCGGAAAAAGATACTCCATAGAAGTCGAATCCCGGCCAAATTGAGGAGTTAGCTAACATCTTTGATACCATTAGATTCAACTCTGAAGCTAATTTGAAATGATATAAGTTTTATTGATTTTGATGAATAAACGGTATTTATTAATAACTTTATATTAAATTGTGTCACTCTGTATTTTTAAACTTCTCAAAATTAACTGAAATGAAAAATTAATAACTTCAAAATCTTAACACCAAATTATGTGAAAATTCACTCGGCACTTTCTCTTTGTCCTCTTCAAAACTGTATTTTCAGCAGATTCGATGATGATCACATTAAAATGAGAATTGATGGATAGCTAAAAGTGTTGAAAAACAACCTTATTTTGTCTTACCCTATTTCATTACATGATTAAACATAGTGATTGAATCTGAAAATTCAGCAAAAATAGACCAGGTTCTAGTGGAATTTGTGTAGATTGTGACGATATATTTTTTTCCAAAAATGAATTACCATCTCTCCAAACCATGGTGGATATTGAAGTCACTCACTATACTTTCCTAAATTTTCATGTATATGCATTCAATATCCACCAAATTTCTCCAACTATATGTCCATAGATTTATCTATCTTTAAATATGAGTATGAAGGCAACACATTGTTTTCACTGCCAATCAAAATTATCAAAGAAAATATGAGTTTATAGCAACTGAAGTTGACAAACCTAAAATTTCACAATTTTGTATGTCAAAAACAAGCCAAAAGTGCTTCCCAATTTCTCATTTTCACCCACTCACACTCAATCAATGATAGTCACTAATCAAAATTAGATGTTGAATGGTCAATTGAAGGCCAACTATGGTTAAATAGTCAAATCATGGACAATCATGGACAACATGGACTATTATTGTCAAAAAAAGGTCAAACATGGTCACACACAATGAACCATAATCTATCATAGTCAACTATAGTTAAACAAGGACAATGATAGTCACGTATGGTCAAACATGGTCAACCAAGGTTAGCCATGGTCAAACATTATCAACAACAAGCAACCATAATCTATCATAGTCAAGTATAATTAAAGAAGAAAAACGATGGCCAATTATAAATTATCATATTTAACCATAATCAACCATAGTGGGCCAAAGTCAACTATGGGAAAAAAGGTCAAACCATGATCAACATGCCCAACTATAGTTAACCATGGAAAACCATGCCCAATTATTGTCAATAATAGTTAATTACGCCATAAGGAATTTCCTTATGCCGTAAGGTGTTTCCCTTTAAAATGAATTTCCCCAGCTGCCGCCGTGTCCTATTGTTGACTATGGATTTATGGTGTTAGACGATTGAATGAAGTGTGATCGTTGATCCAACACTGATCCAAAACTGAACGGTTAATGAGGAAGTGATACGGATGCACCGCCAAAGAGCCATTCGTTTCGCAGCTGACATGTGCTTGGCTCGCACTGCCAACAAGGGCTCTGCCTAGACTCGAGCTCTGAACCTCCGCCTCATGCGCAAAAAAAAGACCATTACGATGATGAAGCAGAAGAAATCCTCCCTCATAACGTTGGGGAGAAAAATGAAATCGACATCTTTCCATCGAAAATGTTGGAATAATGTTGATCTTGAAACATGCGGCCAGATCATGGCGCCATTGATAGAAGACTCCAGACTCTGCACAAGATTTTTCCCGGCGGCAAGAAAATGGAAGTTCATACACTTTTTCAGGAGACCGCCAACTATATTTTGAATCTTCAAATGCAAGTTCAAGGTTTGGAACCTCTTGAATATTTCTACACTGTGAATTTTGCAAGTCACGTGGTCGAGTCTGCCCCGCTACAAGACCGATCAGCATCCTGCGTTGCACAGGTCTGATATGGTATATACGTGAGCTTGCTTACTTGTCTGTATAATTTTAACTATGCAGTGTATATATGAAGGCAACGAGGATGTAACTGGTTGTTACCACGGAATGTTTCTCACTGTATGGTATAGTTGTATAAGGTCGATAAATTTACTCTCTGTAAAGGTATTGCTCCTATTTCTTAATATCTAAAAGGGGTGAGGATTAAATATGGAAAAATGGCTTGCTATTTTACCGAACACCACACAAAGAAGAGTATTGAAATATGGAAAGAAAGGGATGTGAGACGAGTAGAGAAAGAGGAGTGCAGAACAGCTAGAGGTAGACTAAGAAGTCAATCAACATTGTTAGAGTGGCCCGCCATTGCTGTTCCATGAATGATGCCGAAGAATAAAACTCACTCCCACATAGAACACCAGTTTTTTCAGTCCGCCTCTTGTCCTCCTCAGTGCTTATGACGGCACGTCAACCCTTATATATAAAGGTGCGACGATGTTTACACTGCAAACTGCATATTGATTTTCACATTTGTGTGTTTTTGAAATTTGTACTTTGTGCTCGTAGAAGCAAGATATTCTATAAGATGTGTACTTCGTGCTCGTAGAAGTGAGGTATCTGCTTATCGTTGTTTGTTTTCCAAGTTTGTTTATCAGAATGTTTCAATAGATACATGTGAATCTAATTTGGTATCTATTTATCAATAGATACATGTGAATCTAATTTGGGATATATTTATCAGGAGATCAAAAATAGGGTTTATAGATGTATTTTTTTTAATTTTATTTATATTGGATTTTTTTTTGTAATGAGAATTTTTGTATTAAAAAAAAAATTGCTACTGAAACATGCTGCTAAAGCAGTATATAGGAATGAAGGTTACAATTTTTGTGTTAAAAAAATTGTTATTAGAACATGTTGTTAAAAATTCTTCAATAAATGTAAAAGGAAGAGGACAAAAAAACCATACTTTTCTTGACAAAAAGAGAGCAGGGGATTCAAAGCTAGATCTACTGAAAATTAAATACATTGTTTTTTGAGTACATGAATAGATTCTTACAAATTTCTTGCAAAAGGTAATATAAAAATAAAACATCTCTACAATTTAAGTGAAACCATGTTTTTACTAGATTTGTAGGAAGATCAAAACACCAGATTTTCGAGATTTCTTACTTTGATATTTTCTATATTTTATTAATGGTTAATAACATTGATTAATTTTTAGAACATTCGAAAAAAAAGATTACATATTTTTCTTCTTTACTTCTTACTTCCTTTATAAAAGATTATTTTTTTCCTTTCCTTAGGTGAAACCTCTTCCTCAACAGGTGAATTGATGATCTCTGATTGCACTAAATCTGGAATTGCCTAATCAAAATGGGATATTGAATTAATCATTCAACCTTGACTTCTGCTTCTGTAGAGTGCAGAATTCCAAATCTATTTCTAGAGGGAGAGTGGAACTGCGTGATGGAAATGGGGTATTGAATTAATCATTCAACCTTGACCTCCGCTTCTGTAGAGTGCAAAATTCCAAATTTATTACTGGAGGGAGAATGTTGGTGAGACTCAAATCTATTAGAATGAGGCCTTTTGTGTTTCCTTGGAATTTGTTTGAATGTTCATTACTATTTCTTAGTTTGAGAAGATGATGATGAAATAGAAAGAAGTTGAGATATTATAGTATTTGGAAAAGAACTTGTAAAGCACATACTTATCGCAAAAGTTACATTTGAAAGGAACTTTCTCATAATCTAGAACCTAAAGATGACTTGGACCCTCCAAGTCAGCGAAATTACCTTTGGGAGTTTTGCAAAATACATTTCAACACAAATTTTGGCATGCTAGAAGTTGTATTCCTTGGACTGTAAACTAGTAATATAGTAGGTCAAAATACTTTCGGGAGTTTTGCAAAATACATTTCTAACACAAATTTTGGCACATGAGAAGTTGTATTCCTTAGAATGTAAACTAGTAATATAGCGGGCCAATTTTTCGATAGATTTAAAAATACCAAAAAAAAAGGGGAAGATATGAAAGGCGGAAGATATGACAATTTGATCCCATTAGGTGTAGAAATTTTCTATGTTAGGATTAAAATTCAAATTCAAATAGATGAGAAACATTTTCCTGGAGTCTATGAAGTAACGCTCAGATCTGAAGATCAGATCTCTATCATCACATTCAACAATAAAAGCATGATATCTGTTTCCACAGTACAGAGTACCAATGAGTTCATGATATACCTAATTATTAGAAATCCGTTCTAAAATAGAAGTATAATTAGGGCAAAGGAAGATAACCTTACCCATCAACCCTTTTTTCCTTGAGAATTTTAACATTCTCGTTGACCGCAGAAGAAAATTCCAAATTAAGAGAAGGAATTGTGCCGGCTCATTTTACAAAGCTACTTAGGTGAATCACTAAACCATGGGGTAGTCAAAGACCCCCTAGCAAAGAACTCTTCAAATCAACAACTCTGATTTGTGGGCGAATTCTTAAAACTCCCATCAACCAGTAAGGACATAGTAGAAAACACAAATAAAAAAAAAACGAAACTCACAAACATAATAAATCGTCAATCATGGAAAAGGAGTCCTAGAATGAGCGAAAGGTGGCAGCTGAGCTAGCAAATGGAAATTGCAAATTCCTGTAGCAGCTGAGGACAACGGCTAGGATTACCCTAGCCACTCCGTCGGGATCTTTTTTTCATTTTTTTGTATAGGTTCTTATCAGATCCTCCCCAAGTTAACATGGATGTATTCTAATGGATTTTAATGATGTTGTTGGAACTGTAATTAACTTTTTTCTGTGCAATAAGTAAAATGAGAAAAGTAAGCATCTTCATATGGCCAACTTGTTGAAGCGAGCGCAAGTATAACAATCCTTTAATGAGACTCGTTGATAACCTACCAGGCTATTCATTTTTCCCCTTTAATCACATCAACAACCTTTCTCCATAAACGTGTCGGCTTTAAGAGACTTCTGAGCAGAATTTCGCCCTTTTTTTTAATAATTTAAATTTAAAAGAATGGCAGTTATAGATGAAAATGAAAACAATTGTATCCTGTTGCTCATAGAATATTTTTATTGAAAGATTGTTATGCCCAGCTTACTCATACCTATTCCTATAGACTTGGCGTGTATATTACCTAAAATACTTGCTTAACCAAAAAGCTACCACAACATAACTAGCACAAAAGATTACAGAGAATTTGGCCCTCGAGAGGCTTCTTCATTCATGCCAATGTAAGAGTCTGCACTACATGCTTGACTAAGCTCATATTCACATTGAACGAGTCCATTTATTGGCCTCGAACAAAGCAAACTCTATAGATGACTTGTAGGGGTGCTGAATCTCTGAAGTCGCTCCTTCGCACATGTTGGACATAAATGAGAAGAGGTCTGAAGATTTTCCTTAATTCAGTGACCAGAGTATACAGGAAACCCAATTTGTCTCCACCCGCTTATATTTCCTCTTGTGAGCATGCATACAAGCTCGAAAAACATGCTCCCATTCATTAGATGCCAACATTTGGATGGCAGATTCAATTGCACACTGATCCCTAACACAACTTTCTATCGTTTCTTTGTATTTCCAATCTCCCTGCCATCTGGTCCATTTGCAGGATGCATTTGCCAATTCGCATTGAGCCTTATAAACATCGCATTCACACAAGACACCACACCCTGCTAGACTAGCAATGAACCATGATGGCACCTAAGTCACAACAACACTAAGATAGTTCTTCTTCAACCTGTGACCCCTAGAGTGCAATCTGAAATTGATTCCTTTTGCTGGCTAAATTAGTAATGTAATGGCTGGTGAATTCACCAGACTTCTAGCTTGCTTGACAGAGATCATCAATGCAAAACCCGAAACTCCTAATATCAGAGGAATCCGACTTGAAGGGCTAGCTATTACAATAAACCTAACACCCAAGAACTGGGCAATAAAACCACATGCAACAGTATTCTTCATTATTATATAGTTAATAAATCCTATTGTTAGTGAGTATGAATGTTGAAGTAAAGGTCTCTGCAGTGGATTTAACTCCCATTTCTCACTTGCATACTTGAACTAACAGTCTAACACTTGGGGCAACAAGACATACTTGTGTATATAGTAAGGTTATATCATGGGATGCGAGAGAAGGCCGAGCAGCCCTTGCCACCGTTTATATGAAGTACTCTTCTTAAAATGACCAACGTACTTGTGTATATAGTAAGGTTATATCATGGGACAGGAGAGAAGGCCGAGCAGCCCTCATTGCCGTTTATATGAAATACTCTTCTTAAAATGACCACCAAATTAGTCCCCGACTCCGCCCTTGAATTGAGACCCCCATATTGACCTCAAAACATTTATATCAATGTGGAAAAAGATGAAGACGGAATTATGGCAAGGGTCCAAAAGTTGAAAAACTCGTTAAAAAAGTCGGTAAAACTAAAAAACACAAAAATATTCTTTTTTTTTTTATTTTTATTTTAACATCTAGAGTATTCACAACATCAAATAAATGCATTTCCACATAAACATGTAAAGAAAGCTAATATATAATATGTATATGAAGTCTAGTGCTACATCACCTATCAAAATAGTGAATCAACTCCTGAATCTTGAGTTTTGTCTGAGTCTCAATTCTTAAGACAACAGACTTTTTGGGTCAACTCCTGATAAAATCGGGCATATAACGAATAAATCACGATTTTTTTTTTTTTTGTTTCAGAAAAAATCTGCAAAAAATTGGAGGATTAAATAGTTTTGATGAAAAAATTGCAATTTTAGAATTTAATCTTGATTTTTTGCAGACTTTTTCCACATTAATTACTTTATATGAAATCTGTGATTGAATTGAGGGTTTGGCCCTTGAATATGTGATTGAATGGAGAGTTCTTAGGACCTAAAAGACTTCAATTTTGATAATATTTTTCTTTCTCGGATGAGAACTGTGTATAGGAATTTTCAAAATCTCCTGTCATTGCTTGAACTCTATGAAAGAGTCGATCAAGACATTTTCTTGTGGAGACATTCGACAATGCAAATTTCTAATTACAATGGTGGAATCCCCACCACTGTTACACATGTTATTTCCCCAAAAATCTCCTATCATTGCTTGAACTCTATGAATGAGTGTAGCAAGACTCGCTTGAACTCTACAAGACGAATTTCTTGTGGAGACATTCGACAATGCAAATTTCAAATTACTATGGTGGAACCACTGTAACACATTTTATTCCCATTGCCCTAAGCTGTTCAAGGCCTTGATAAACTGCCAGTTCCTCTTTCTCACCATATGTGGCATGACCAAGCCTCTAGGCATAATCAAGTCTTTGATTTTCATTGATCCAATGTGATCACTACCACCCTTGGTTCCTCTGTACAGAATTTTAGTCTTTCCAAATGGTTAGTAGTTCACTTTGACTCCTTATAACTCAGTTTTAGTCAACTAACCAAAAACAGTTTACTCTCTTACTCCAAAATTTAATTAATTTTATTAATTACATGTAGAAGTAACAAATTTGTATATTTTGATGTTTTGTATTCTTGTCCTAATTTTTAGGTCACCTTAGTACAGATTCGAAATAGTGACCATAGAGTAAACACGAATAGCTCTGTCATATATGTGTAGGTTTCATGTTTTGTGAGAGTGCCCAATCTACTGTTGCTTTTTATTTGGGATTGAATGCAAAACTATAATTTGAAATATTTGTCACAGTTAATACTATAATCCTTTTGTATCATGGTTAAGAATCTTAATATAAGGTGTCGCATAATTAAGAAAATTAGCATAATATTTTGAGGACTGATCTGCAATTGGAGAATGGGGCATCCAATTGGCCAAGGGAAAAAGTATTAATCTATCTGCTACTAGTCGCAGGATAGCTAGTTATATGCAAACAATGAAATTTTAAGTTAATCCTACATTTTAGAGCAGAGTTGTCAAACATAAGTTTGCGGGGTCTGTTAAAGTTGAGTGTTGTTCTTGCCCCACCATTGTTTGATTCTGCCAAGTGACATGTTTGTTGATTCCTTACGTAATCGCAACTTCTCTTATTTTTACTGTGTTGTGTTGTCTTAAATGTGTACCATTCATTACGGTTCCATATGTCACAAAAATGTGTATTTTTACTGTGTTCTCTTGTTTTAAATGTGTACTATTTAGTATGTTTCCATATATAGCAAACACAATTGATAGAAAAAGGTCTAGATTTGTGTAGATCTTCTAATTTCAGACTAATTTCTGAACTTTAATTAGGAATTTTGCAACGATGTTTATATTATCATGCACCTCCTACGCATCAAATCTAAGGTCAATATTTATATTATCAATCACCAAGAATGGTGAAGATTACGACAGTCTATTTTGAGGTTTCCGATACAGTCCAATTTACCCATTGTAATCTCATTATGATAACAATTAGCCAGAAGTTTAGTCCTGAAACCCAATACAACAAAGCTTAAGTTTGTCCAATAGTGATTGTACATACTGGGAAAAGAACACTACTACCTACTAGCCTTGTTGGTTTCTTAAAACTGAATAAATACCCAAACACTGTTGAATCTTATTTGGAAACTAATTCATGATTTGGTAGGAATTTGGAAGTCTGTCTTTACATTGGTGACATACCAGGGATGAGCTAGTTGGAAATCTGAATATGTTTGCTTATTGGCACCTGAAGGCAATGTCTGGAGCTATTTTCCCTTTGGTGATAGTAGTTAATATTGTTTGCACATATTCCTCTCAGTGATATTAGAATTACTAATGTTTACATCTTTTTTGATTGTTATCACCTAAAGGCAAGGTTGGAGTTCTTTTCCCCTCGGTGATGGTAGTTTTAATATTGTTTTACATGCCTTCTCTGTCCATGATGGTAGATTTATTCATCCTTCGGATAGGGATTGAAGATCTATCCTGCTCCATAGTACTCACTTTGAATGGGGAGATACATGAACCTTGTACCTCATAAACTTGACCAATTAATGACTCTGTGGTGATCAAATTCTGGTAAGCCTCTAACATAGGGTGGAGTCTGGACTCTGGAAAAAATATGTATGCATGCTTTATACATTTACCATTACTTCCAGTGCTTCTATGGCTTCTTTGCTTAATAAATGTCATTTTGACCGTCCTTAGGGAGAACTTAGCACTTAATTTTAACAAAACGTGTAATTTATAATTTGGATTTTCGGATTTATATGGAGGATATATCCTAAAAATACTAAAATGGTAACACTTTCTAAACTCTTGAACACTTTCCAAACACTTCAACTTTTGGCTCTCATTGACTTGAGTATACAATTCGCACAATGTTGCTTGTTGTCAGCTAAGTTTGCAGGTTGATACATGTTTGGCGATCTAGTTGTAGGTTTTTTTGAAGTTTTACATCTTTTTATCCTTTTTTTCAAAGGAATATACTTCGCAGAAAACCTTCTAAGTTCTAAGTACTTTCCTATGATCTGTGAATGGTAAATGAGGTAAAAGTTGATCGTGATTTTGGAGTGATTATGGAGCGTAATATAAAGAGGATCAAGAAATTCAAACGTGTAATCTCTCATATTTGGGAAAATATCTCATGTATGGTTCATCTTGAACTAACCCTTGAGGCTCTACATTCTTCCACTCGTGAAGTAAGCATTCACAAATTTAGCTTTTCGGGTTTTTCAATTTTCATATCTTCATTTTTTGGTTTATCAATTTATGTTAAACTACTCTCATTGTGTTTCATCATTTTTTTTCTATTTGTCAGTGTGGCATGAATCTGGTAAACCTTTCCACTTGACTAAATAGAGTTTATAAATTGATGGATGTGTAATTGGTCATTCAACGTTGCCTTGGTTCATCATTTGACCTTGTGTTAGATATATAAATGTTTGAAACATTGAAATTTTAAGTGATGTATATCGATGATTGCCTTGTCATTAGAATTTTACATGGTTCAATTTTATTTTGCTTTTAAGTTTTAACTTATCTTTTTTGTTTTTGACTTTACTTTGTTGCATAAACCTTTAGGAAATCACTCCTCTGAGATGTACCATCACTTACTTTAACGGGAATACCTTTTTATTTTTATTTAAGGCTACCTATTTATTGTGCTTGAACTATTTGACACCTTCGCTGACCAATCATATTGGTAATTCCACTAAGTTCACCACTCTCGACGATAAGGAGGGGTGGTTTCCTTGTACTTTGTTGACACCAGTTAAATTTCATTTTGTGTATATGCTCTCTAGAATTTATCTGCAACATGTTTTCAAAACTTTATTTACCACGTTTGTTGTACCATCAATTTGCAAATGGGAAAAAATGTACCAATCACTTTGAAAATAAATATACTTATCCCTTGTAATTGTTTTGTTCACTCCATGCAAATGCACACTATCCTTGACCAAAGAAAATAAGTCATTACCTGTATGTTTTGAGATCGTTCCGATATAAAATTTTCGAAGATTTCCAACAAACATTTGTCTCCTATTTAAATGGGTGGTTGAAATTATTTTATGCAACACTCCCCTTTAATTACAAAAAACAAAAATTTAAACTAAGATATTTTCTGGGCCGAGTCTAAGCTATGCTTACATTTTTTTTTTTTTTTACATCAATTGGATTTTCTTTTCTTTTCTTCATTGCATTAGCTTTGTCTTTTTGTTGTAAGCTTCAGATTTCAGTGTCTTTATTGGCTGGTGCAACTGTTTGATCGTTCCAAGTTGTCCATGCATGTCCTCTATTTCTTCAAAAATTGGCTTGTATGTAAACAAATACCACTTGTCACCTTCCATAGCTTGCTCTTCATCAATTTGTTCCAAAATAAATCATAAAAATATTTTGTCTCTGAAGGACA
This sequence comes from Pinus taeda, assembly GCA_000404065.3. Lineage (NCBI taxonomy): Eukaryota > Viridiplantae > Streptophyta > Pinopsida > Pinales > Pinaceae > Pinus > Pinus taeda. The sequence continues at coordinate 31,000 of APFE031123262.1, forward strand.
CTATTGCATGGAAATTTCATTAACATTTTTATTTTCTGCAACATCCATGTTGCCTTCAACATTCATTGTTGCAACTTCTATGAAAACGTCATTGACACATGGTGTTTCAAGCTATGTTTCAAGAAGTTTTAGTGTGAGAGATTCTCAATGAATACATCAACCTCTTTTTCAATGAAGATAAGTTATTGTAGCATATGCAGCTAATCAATGCCAACGGCATGTACGTGTTTATTTCTAAATGATTTAATGTATCTAACATCATCTACAATATAATCTGAAAGATAACCCATCGATCATAACAAACCATAGCAGCCAGATTCTTTTAATGTCTTAAAAAAAACCAATGGATGCAACTTTGCGAGAGAAAAATGGCATTGCCACAGTAATATAAA
>APFE031123262.1:31825-45903 GCA_000404065.3 Pinus taeda
ATAATGAGTATGTACTCTAGAGATTTATTTATCTCAATGATAACTTGAGATTCCTCCAGTTATGACAAAAGAGTAAAATATTTAAAATAGAACATGGACTATAGAAATTTATCTAAATGATAACTTGAGATTTAGTGTATGTAAATGAAAAATTAATAGATCAATTTAATCTTAATTTTGACGGTTTTGATTACCTATTCTTCCTCACTCTATGCTATTCTTCCCCACTCTATGCCTTACGGTGTTTCCTTTGCAACATAAGGTGCAAATTCTAGTTATAATTTATCATATACAACTTCAGTTTAACGCAATCAACCATGGACATTCACAGTTAGCAATTTTCTCACCATAATCTACCCTTTTTAACCATAACAAACTAAAATCAATCATAGTCAATTATCATTTTACCATATTAAACTAAAGTCAAACATAACTTTGCTATATATAACCATATTAAAGTAAAATTAACCTTAATCAACCATAATCTGCTAATACTCCCCTTATACACAACTACATTAATAAACTATATCAAATTGATTCTTTTATTATTAAATGTGAAAAATATATATTAACAACTTTATTCATGTAATTATTATACACTTCATTATTGAAATTGTAATAATTATACCATAACATACTTATCTAAATAAATAATATATACAAAATCATTACTCTAACTTCCAAGTTGACTTGACTAAAAGCATATTTTCCATTTTCATGGTATATCCTATCGTTACTGTTATTTAAAAGGTTAATAAAAGTCACACAAATTCTGTTCAAGATAAATGAACTCTCCCCTATGATAGAGTCCAAACATAATTCTGGAGATCCTAGATTGAGTCCCAAGCAAACTAAAAGGCGAGAAAGAGCAGGCTATACTCTTCCTGCCTTGGCTTTCCAGGGAATATTATGGAAGTAATCAGCTCCCTCTCATGGGACACTGCTTAGACTACCCATGCAAACACAATGCGTCTACTGTTTCAAAGAAAAAAGGAATTAATCAGATGGCATGCAGTGAACGTGAACATTTCTGCGAACAAGTATCGTGAAAGAAAAATTATGATTATTGTTGGAAAGGACGACACCGTCTGGGAACCCTGAAACAAAACCCACATCAAAATATAGAACCTTCAAATTTTGCTGCAGGCTGTAACATCTGAGCAATTCCGTCTTCAAGTTTCTTAAACAGTGAACAAATTGCAAGTGGCCCTAGCTTGCATTTCTTATTTCCAGGTTACCACGTGCGAGGTACCAGGCTGCCATGTGCATCGACAGAAGTCTGATGCCAATATTTTGTTTGCCCTTTTGGCAGCCTCACGGTACACTTCACACAGAACATGGCAATCATGAAGTTAAGTTTTTTGGAAATTTTTTAAAATTTGATCAAATACAATTATAACTATCATTCTTATATAAATTAAATCCTTATAACTATCACTTTTATATAAATCAATTTTTTCCTCATATATTTATATATCAATTTTTCTTATAATATTTATTTTAGAATAGATTTTCTAAAATTTTAATTTAATTATTAGGTGGATGTAATTATTAGATAGATAGTAAAGATTTAACTTCCATAGAATACGTTGGTAGTATATACATATTCAAGTTAAGATCTATTTTAAACTGGTCATACTCATTTAATTAATTTATCTCAAATTAATTAATTAAAGAAAATATCATATCAAAGGAAAAATGACTGAAAATGCACATATATCTCACACAAAGGAAACACACACAAACTACGTTCAACCATTACTGTATAATATAGGAAGAGAGGACGAGAGAATTTTTCAACCATCACTAACAACTCACAAACAAACATTTTAGATATAGAATGTCAGTGTTAACTCCAAGTATCAACACTTGTCATATTGGCTATGTGTTATTGATAAGCGAGGGTATTGTAATAAAAGCTAATTACAAGTTAATAATTTCCATGGTAAAATAGGGTGAATCTTCATGATTAAAAATATATCAATTTTTTTTCTAATTATTATTAATAATAATTTAAAATAAAATTCTAATTTGAATTATTTTATGTGATTTTTGCTTTTTAATCTGAACAATATGAAATGTATTATGGATTAAGTGTTTTGATGCTTATTATGGGTAAGCATTTTGAAGTTTATAATGAATTTGATTTTTATGGACATTTTTCAATCATTTAATTTATATAATTGTACTAGTTAATATTTAATTAACCGTAATGACCTCAAATAATTAATTCTATTCTTATACAATTAACTTTACTTTCATTCATCAAATTTCCAAAATATTCAAAAATTTTAAAATATTCAATTTTATAATTAGCTTAAAATATTATATAATATATTTTTATTCATTTCAATTTTATTTAGATTGAAAGTTCAGGGTTACAGTATGTCCAGAAGTGCACTGTTATCGATTTTAAATATATGTAAGTCCTAAAGAAAAATTGGTTGAAAACTTTTGTGTTCCATGTTGTCGTGATAGTTTTTTTAAGAAAGAAAAAAAGCTTCCATGATTGATAGTGATGATGATGATTAACCTCCACTGAAAAATATACATATTTTTTGTCCACTTACATTTGGATGTTTCAGAGACTAATATAACCTGTTGTCGTGATGGTTGAAATACTTTTCAGGAAGGAAAAATCTGTACTATTTAGGACGTTTTCAGACACCGTGAAAATTCTGCACACAGCTTTGGGTCAACGTTGCCGAATTAGAGGACTGGTTGGCCCATTTGTCTCGGTGCTTCCATCAACAAATCAAAATAGAAGCACAGTGACATATAGAGACGTTTGGATTGTTTTGTGATATAAAAATTGCAAGCCGTTCCAAATCAAGGTCAGTGCCTTCACGTTCAATATGTCGGCATAGGTATCAATTTCGTGTTTTTTTTTTTTTTTTTATTATAATTTAGTATTCGTATTTAGTAATACAAGTTGTTGACTCATCATTATAATTTAATAAAAACCACACTATCTAAAATTATATAATTTAACAAAAAGCCACACTACTTAAAATTAAAATTATCTACTGATATTAAAAATCTAGAAGAATATTAAATCTAAAAGAATATTAAAAAACAAATCAGTAAAATAACTCTATTTCATACCAGCAACTTACCTATTTCATACCAACAACACTACCTAATATAAGTTGTTGACTCATCATTATAATTTAACAAAACCACACTACCTAAAATTATCTACTAACGTTAAAAAACTAAAAAAACATTAAAAAACAAATCGGTAAAATAACTCTATTTTATATTTTTGAATCTTGCGTTATTAATGAGTTGTTAACCTATGTTTACTTAAAAAAATTACTTTAATATAAAATACTCGAAACATAAGAGTAAGTAACCAGTTTTATATAGTTGGTACTAGTCTTGCCGCTTAGTTTAAGTATAGTTAAATTTCAGTAAAAATGCTGAAATCAAATCAGTGTTAAGGTTTAGAATTTCATCCATTTGAATTTTACTGATTGATAAAGTTCTGATCTGTGCAATTAAAAAGCAAGGCCCTGATTTGAATCCATATACATAGATTTAAAAAATTATAATATGTTATACTTACATTTACACTTTAACTATATTAATCGTCCAAATCAAGTTATCTGCTCAAGTGAAAAATTATATATTTTATTTCTTAAAATTTAAACTAAAATATTCAATAGAAAATTAAATACATATATTTTATTTTTAAAAGTTGAATTTATATTTAAAAATAATAAGAATACTAAATTATTTATTTAGTTTATAAAAATGTTGGTATGTTTTTTTGATTAAAATTTAAATTTAGATTATCTATCTATATATAAGTATTGATATGAAAAGAATAAATATTATAGTATTAAGTTGTAAATCACTATTTATTTTGTATTGTATAATAAAATGTTCAAATTCTTAACCAATAATAATAAAGATAAATACTAATAAAAATTTGTAAAAAAATAAAAAAATAATTTATATATAAACGAATTTTGTAGATTTGAACCAATAATTGAGGTCAGCCCAATACTCCGGGCGGCAGGATAATAAGTAATAGTTCAGACTAATTTGTATATATTACTCTACGTTCATAGTAGTTTATATTTCAGTTAGGTGTTATAATAATTATTTGGTTAGGTATACCAACCATCAGGGCGCAGAAATTATTGAATTATTTAAAAGTTTGGACCATTCAAAAGTACGTCACGGCCATCAAAATCCTCGACGATTTAGATATGGAATCTAATGCCAAACGGTGATTAATTTGTTTGTGCAACTTGCCTCATATATATGAGAAAATCAAAATGCCAATTATTGGTCCAAGATGTCTTCTTGATGTTGTAAATTATATTTCCTTAATATCTTTATAACTCCATAACTATGACTCAAGAACATATATGACTTTTAAAACTCCATTCTATGCCTTTAATTAATTAAGACGTAATGCTAATATTATAGCTAATATATTATCCATTTATAATTAACTTGGGTTATGACTAATTAAGATGGAATACAAATTCTTCATCGGTGGAGTCAATATTTTGCTCATTTAAGTTTGAGTATAAAATTCTAATTTTTTTCGTTGAGAACGTATGACAATACACAATAAAGTTTCTTTTGTCCATTTCATTTTGATTATACGTTGCTAATTTGTTTTCTTCAAGTTGGTTATATAACAATACTATTTTGCTCATTCCATTAAAAATAAAAAATAAAAAAGAAAGTGTTATATACTTATTAATGCTATTATTGACCTCAATCCAACACAATTGACTTTACCGAACACAATTGACTTTACCAAGGTGATCTAGCCAAGTGCCTCCCTCGTTCATTTTGTATTGATAAATTTTTTTCTTTTTGAGGGATTTGCATTGAATGCTTCTAATTAACATGATTAATAGATAAGTGTTCTATATAAGATCTAATTAACATAAGCAATTTACGGTCAAAACCTTATGACATTCAAGAATTTACACATATGTTAAAATGTTAAGTCTTACACATATGTTAAAAGGTTTAAGTCTTGAAGAAGTATGAGGGATCTATTCCATCAAAGTTATTTATGACTTTTATTTGATCAAGTATGTTATCGGAGGGGTTTGAACTTTAATGGGGAATAATGACTTATCACTTTTAATAACACAATAAGACATTATAATTTGTCTATCTCAAAGTCTCACTAATCCGTAATCATTCTAAGGCTAGGGTTCACTTTAAGGTTTTTACTTCTATGTCTGGTTTGACATGATTGTTAAAATGTAGGTTGAATCTCTTATTATGTGATTTCTTTGAATGAGGATAATCCCCACATATACTCTCATAGATAAATTACCACTATTCTAGTCATTTTGTATCATTACGTATATTGAAATGTGTTTCACCATTTGATTCATTAATAGATTTTGATTTTCATTTTAATACTCTTCTTTCAATATTATGCTTGTTCTTTCTGTAAAAAAAACTACCTATGTTATTTCATTCCATTCTCAATCTAATTTGCATCAATGATATTAAGTAAATATCCTTTTTGTTGTTTCAATGTGCATGTCCCTAACAAGCTTAGCATGTAGGGAGGTAGGCCTCAAACTAACTAACCTTGGTGAAGAATTCCCTTACTTATCCCTCACCAGCACAAGTGTCCTCTTATGCTAGATGAAGTAAATATATACAATCGAGTGAGAATTCATATCAAGATGATAGGCACCATTTAACAAAAAAAAGTTATATGTCCATCTAGAGAAGCACCCATTCACCATGTAGAGGCCAGCGTTTGGGATATAGCTTTGATGAGCATGTTACGAACAGGGATCTAGCCAATATCTAAGTCTTTCATGATTGGTTGGCCATGAGGACACCACTAAATATTTTTAGCTTCTTAGATCTTGCTATTTTCCACCATGGGTTCATGTTGGGGTTCTCTCATATCACTTGGCAGCTAAGCCAAGTGACCAAGCATGTAGCCAAATCCATTCTTTGGGGACATGGTACAAAAAAAACCCTTTGACGATTACAACTCTATTAGTGTGCACGCTAGTCCTCATTCTATTATTCTAATTGCAATAATCATTTATGATTGAGATATATGCTTCAAAATATGTTTTTGTTGCAATCCTCACTCAAGATGGAGATCCAGTGGTCTATCATAGTGAAACACTCCTTGATGTAACTCACGAGTATTTGATATATCACAAGGATATGTACTTCATTTGTAGGCATGTTTATAGTGGTTCAACATTATATTCTTGGAAAGGAACCAATCATTGACATCAACCACAACCCTCCAAAAATAATTTAGATGTAGGGAAAGTTACAAAATGACCACCATTGTAAGTGGTCCATGTATCTTGAGTAATTCCATGTTATTATCAAATACATGAAGGGAAACACCAACCAGGTTGCACACCATCTCAACTAACATCTAATTTTCATACTAACCACAATGATTAATTCGTGTGGATATGAGATTTATAGATGGCCCTATTTGTATGAAATTATTATGATTTGATTGTTGTATATCGAAAATTGGGTGATACTAACCATTTTCAAATTTCCACATTTAAAATGAACTCCTATGCCACTTGGGCAAACTTATGTGTATTTAAGAAAGTGTGAGAATATTATTTTATGATACACATCATAGTTAGGTGGTAAGGCACTTTGTTATGGAGAAGATAGTGGTAATGTTGTACAATTACTTCCACCAACCAAAGCTTTAATAAGATTCTTTTTGGTGTTAGATCATACACTTTTATTCTATACTAAGCCTACCATAAAGAAGTAGGGATTGTACACTCCTCGTCTATACCAACCATAAGAATAGTGAAATTTTCAAAATTACCACCATTAAAAGTGGTCCATGTACCTATAGAAATTCCACTTGAACATCAAGTACAAGAAGAGAATCACCAACCGAGTTGTGGATTACCTCAATCAATCATTGTTTCACTAACCATGGTGCTCAATTATTATACACAAGATTTTCAAATAGACTTATATTTATGAAACTAATGTTAAATTCCCTATATATCAAATAATAGCCATTAGTAAATTTGTCTTGTACTTACATCTCTATAATTGACTCCTATGCCACTTAGGCCCCTTTTTTTTCCCTTTAATCTAGTGTGATAATCTTATTTGGGATGCACATTATAGTTAGGTAGCAAGGCACATTGGTGTGGAGAAGATAGTGGAAATTCTACATTAACATTTTTCCTAGCCAAAACTATGTTGGTTTATGAATAGGTATAGAAGATCATGCACCACCTATGCTATGGTGACAGGGGCTTCACTAGGGGAGTAATACCATACCATGCACATTCATATTGGGGGATATATATTGAGGAAAAAATGACATAATATATTGGAGGATATATAGGGGTAAAAAGTACTATATTGGCACATATAAAAATGGAGTTGAAAGTTAATGAAAAAATATAAAGGGTATAATGGATGTTAATGAAAAAATGGATACCTAGTATGATATCTATTGACAGTAGGGGTTTTTTTAATTGGGAAGGTTTATTGGTTTTGTATTGGTAGGGGGTTAAATAATGTGATTTTTAGGGTTATCTTCCAATATGTAGTCAAACTAGGGGTATTTTTTAGTAAGCCATGAACGTACATGATATGTAAGAGGTTCATTAAGTGAATCCTTTGTGGCTATCTCTAAACCTATCATTAAGAGGTAGGGGTAGAAAATTCCTATACCTACTCCATGAAAACCTTAGTAGTTAATCTCTATAGATTTTATGTCATGTTTTCCCTCAACATATCATGTTGATAGTTGTGTATAAGTAGTTTTTGGATGATTCTCTAAGATGGCCATTCTAGCACCCTACAAGATGTAAAAAAACACCACTAAGATTTTCTTAGAGCTTGTTTAGGTTCATTTTAGATTTCTATAATGCATTGCCTAAAATAGGTACCATAGGTTCCTCAATATGTTTTAGTCTAGCCAATGGTCAATGATGTACACTAAACTAACCAAATTGACTACCTTTCACCACTAAACTATTAAATAAACAAAGTTGGTTGATATGATGATTGTGCATATCTTCATCATATAAAAATCCAAGAATATAAGCACATAGGAATAAATATGCCACTTTTTTCAACTTATCTCTATTGGCCACAACTCTTTTTAGGTGTTCCTAGGGTTCCAACCAGTGGCCCTAATTGACATAGATTTTTCTATTATATCTACATAGGAGATGCCCTCCTATGCTTAGACTAACATATAAAATGATGTTAACCTTTTTTAAATGGATGTAGCATATCCAAAAATAAGTTGATTATTTTTTGTAGAGATATAATGACAAGTACAAGAAATGACATAATCTAGATCAAATTCAACATAGATTTGAGGTTGGAAATGAGGTATGGTTGCATTTGTAGAAAGAATGACTAATGGACCCCTACAAGAAGCTCATACCATTATAATATGAAATTTATATCATCATGATGATTATGGATGAGAGTTATTTTAAATGAAATATCCCCCCATTCTTTTTATTACACCTTGCCTTTGATGTCAATGTGTGTCAGCAATACTTTCCACCCCTATTGGATACCTCAAAGCTTGTAGAGCTCTTGGCACCTACCAAATTCAACTATGATTGAATTGTATAGGATATAAGTGAATTTGTAATGGAAAAAAATACGAAGGTCACTCAAAAATAGGATATATCTATATCAAGTTATTAAAGTAGGGAAATGTCTTCACCAAAGAAAATGGTTCAAAAACAGTCAAATTTAGCAAAAATTTCCCCATCTCGTAAAGGATCTTGATGAAATGGAGATCATATCCTCCTAACTAGGGATAATTTATCCAGGTGGATACTAGTGGCAATCCACCTTGGAAATGGTCCTAAACCTTGGTAGTTATACAATAACTTTGTAGATATTAATTTTCTTGATGCATTTTTCTGACACTTCCCATGCACTTTTGGTAGTTGACACATCCTAAAAATTTTAGACTACAAGTATTTCTATTGTAAACCAGGTGACTACATAGTAATTAGATACTAGTAGTACAATCACACAACCATAATATGTAACAAAGTAATGTACAATAATTCATACATAAAAGGAGGAAGAGAAGCAAAGTAGTCATGAAACTAGAAAAAATAGTATTTATCATATGTTATTGATAATAACCTGTTACCTCTCTATATCATATATTCACACTTATTTATACATTAAAATCAATAAAAGGTGATTGAAACTATCATAACTACCTTGGTTAATTGACTAACCCAACTATATAGTCGACTGACTCTTTACACTAGGTTGACTCTAACCTAGTTAAGAAGTTAACAAGGTCCCTCCAACATTTACCCTAACCTCAAATCCTTCTTCATCCCAAATAAAATGGAGCTTTTTTTTGTGTAAATCAGCAGATGTATTTTATATCATAAAATTACATAGGATACAAAAAGTCTGTATGAACAGACAGAGAAAACATTTCCATCTAGTTTGCCCAAAATGACTGTCAACACTTGAACCTACATCTTTAGAAACCGAGACTAACCATGCAGGGCTGCCTAACAAGGGACACAAATGAGAAAAGCCAACCATCCATGGTTGATTGATAGAAGGCACAAATCAAAGAGGACCTGGAGGACCTCATAACTACGATAGAGAGAGATAAAAGGAGAGAAAACCAAGAAAACATGAAGCCATTACAGCTCCAAAATCACATAATCTTTGCTGGTTGCACTTGAGTCGATCGTTGCAGTCTCAATATCGGGCTTCAGAATCCTTTGAGGAATGGGGCACTTCACCATGCTGGTGTCAGTTTCCTCCGTTGGGACGTCCAAAACAATATTAGTTCCCTGTCGGATGGAGAGCTTGAGGAGATTGATGAGGGCTCCTAGCTTGTGCGACAGGATTCTGACTTCCTGAGTCAACGCCCTGATGTTGAACTCCAGAGCATCTAACTTTGCTGAATTCTCAGTTGAAACGAGTGAAGTGGCCTGGTGTGCTTTCTTGATATCTTCTGCCTACATGCTGGGCACTTTGGTCAGCATGGTCTTCATATGCCACATTTCACTTTGAGTTCTAACGAATTGCATGGCTCTAGTTGCCATTGTGCCTGGGTCCGATATCCAGTCCATTTCTGTATCCAAAGCTTGAATGTCCACCTATTCTTCCTCCTCGATGATTGTAGCTTCAAGCACTTCAATTTTCCATTTTTCTTTCTTAGAGATCTGGGTCTCGTAAGCCTCACGGGATTTTTTCAGGTCCCAGTTAGCAGACGCATTACGACTGCCCTCTCAATCCATAGTGTTATTGCAGGTGTTGGCGTGGGTAGAGGATATATTGAACTTCCTAACAGCACTAAGATTGTCAAGAATCGAGCAAGGAGAACGTGATGTCTTGATTTCTTGGTTGATTACCTTAGTTATAGCTGAAGGTCGAATGTTTTGGATTGAGATCTCCCACTTCGCCTTCTAAGATCCAATATTCCTAACATAATAACTCTCATTTAGATGTCCCAGCTCCTTCTCATGATGCCAATCCAGAGCCATTACTCTGCCACACTTGAGCCTATTGGTTGAAAGCCAAGGTCATCACCTGCTTCTTGGTGACTGTGTCAATCATGCTTTTTGTTGATTTTCCACCCTGTCTGATATACTTCATCCTTGTGGATGATTTTCCACCCTTCCCCAGGTACTCCATATGCCTTTCACTCATTATACCTCCATTTAGCATTAAGTATATTGTTAATTCACATAAGTTACTAATGAGCCATATCCTGCAGCCCGTCTTCCGCTCTTGAATCTCCTATAAGATCTTACCTCGAGATGAGAGTGCATTGACTCCTAAGCTCGTCTTCTATGACGTCTTACCAACAAGTGTCAATGATCTCCATTAGATGATCAACTGCGTGGTTGGCAAGGCTGTCCGCTAAGACATTTTCTTTCTGCCTAACTACCTATAGAACAATGTTGTTGAGGGAGGAGAGATGTTTCACAATGAGTGTTGTAACCATGGCTAATCTCCAGTGCTTCGTACCTTTCTCCGGCCGCGTCCCATTTTTCATTCTCCTAGCCGCAGTGATGGCTAAGAGGGAATCTCCTTCCACTATTACAGAGCCCTTAGCCAGACAGATGAGGATTTGCAACCCCTGTTCCAGGGCTATGAATTCTGCTTCATTGTTTGTGGCCTCCCCGAGCACTTTGCAAAAAATGTGAAGGATTTCACCTTTGTCATTACAAATGATGCCTTCAAGCCCTGCAGGACCAGGGTTACCCCTAGAGGCCTTGCAGAACCGTAGGGTCGGGAGCAGCCAGGCCGAAGGAATGGGAGCTAGTCGAGGGTGGTTTGCTTCAGCCTTGTGACTCATCATACCATTCATGAAAAACAACAGTAGGATGCGAGAATCATTGGGTGTGAGTGTCTTGTCCTACTCCGCTTTGCAGATGGTAAGGGCAGTCTCTTTTAAACTGTGCATAATGACTGTTTTGATGGTTTCAAGCTACTTGGCTTCTTTTTGAAAAAAATTTATGTTCCTCTCTTTCCAAATGTTCTAGACTATAAAACCGGGGTAGAGCCTCCAAAGGGCGTTAACTATATTACAAATGGAATTCTTTATGTGCCAATTTGAAATGGAGTCTTGAATAGAATCTTTGTGTCTGTCTATTGGTTTGAATATTCCCTTCATCCATTCCCATAGATTATTGGTCTAGTCACAGTCATTAAGGAGATGGTTCATCATTTCCTCATCCTTTTCATAGAGGGGGCATCTGGAAGGCCCAATAAAACCTCTTTTCACTAAATTCTCCCAGGTAAGGATTTTGTGATGCATGAGAAGCCAAAGAAAAGACTTTATCTTTAGCCAAAGTGCATTGTCCCAGACATTTGGCTAACAAGCTACTTTGTCTTTAAGGTCCTGGTGCTCGAGATACATTCTGGCCTCCTTGAGGTTGAAAGTTCCCCCGTTGAGTTTACCCCACCTAAGTTGGTCCTCCTCCTGAGTGGACCGGATCATTCTCTTATTCAAAGCAGAGTTTAAGTTGCTGAGGAGGTCGATCATGTCGTCCTCCGGGGGGAGAGGCTCTAAGTTCCATTTCCTCTTGTGTTGGTTCTTGTTGCTGCCAAACCAATATTGATGGATTTTTATCTTGCCTGTTGCCTGAAACCATCGTTGTAGGGCAAGAAAATTGGGGTTTTCCAGTTTAGGTAGTTGTTGGCATGCATCCTCCTAGAATAAAGCATTGTTTCCATTACAAATTTCCCAAAAGAAGTGGTCCTGAATGAGGTGGCTATTAGCTCTGGCCGAATTCCAAATAGGGGAACCTTCAAGGGAATTTGTCATTCTGATCAGATCCTCAGTTTTCCAAGTTTCGGCATATTTGGCCTTCCACAGTTTTGCCCAAGGTGTATGGTGTTCCTTGATCCAACGCCACCAAATCTTGGCTCCATAAGCTTTGTTGATAGTGTCTGGGTCTTGTAGCCCTAAGCCCTCCAGGTTTTTGGGTTTGCATAATTTAGTCCAGGCTACAAGTGCCCATTTATGTTTATCTGCTTTGCCCAACCAAATAAAAGCTCTTTGAATATTCCTAATTTTATGTATAACCATTTTTGGAGCTGGGAAGATAGAAAGAATATAGAGAGGAATGGGTTGCAGAACTGCCTTATTCATGACAAGTCTTCCTGCAAAATTCAAAATTATGTTGGTCCAGTAATTTCCCCTGTCCTCTAGCCTGGAGAGAAAATGCTCCCAGTGGAGTTTCTACCAAGGCTTACCAGTGAGAGAAATGCCAAGATATTTAGATGGGAGGCTGGGTCTTTTGAAACCAAGGATATTAGTGAGGTGCTTTTGGACCGTCAAGTGCGTATGGAAGAAAAAAAAAAGGATTTATCCAAGTTAAGATCCATACCAGATGCTTGGTTGAATATATTCAAAATGGCTTTGAAACCTTGGGTTTCCTTAACTGAAGGGGTACCATGCAACATGGTATCATCCACAAATTGTTGATGAGTAGTTGCAGGAGAGTGATGCAGGGGCTGAAAACCTTTGATGATATTCCTATCCTTAGCCGATTTAATGATGCGACTTAGTCCTTCCATTAAGATAACAAAAAGGAAAGGGGGGATAGGATCACCTTCACAAATGATTTTGGAAGGGAAGAAGGGGTCCGAAGGGGCTCCATTGACCAAAATAGAGAAGCTGGGAGATTTGACCATGACCAAAATCCATCTGATCCAATGCTGGGCAAAACCAAAAGCTTTCAAAATAGCTTCAAGATAATTCCAGCTGACCTTATCATACACTTTTGAGAGGTCCAGTTGAATGATCATTCTAGCCTTTTTCTGAGACTGAAGGGTGTGGATCATTTCCTGTGCCAATAAAACATTGGCCATGATTTGCTTACCTTCCACATAACCCGACTGCTCTTTTGAGATGATCAAAGGGAGAATAGGCTTTAACCTATTGGCCATGACTTTGGAAATGATCTTGTACAGCACATTGCAGAGAGCTATAGGTCAAAATTTAGAGGGCGTTTAGGCAACCCCTTCCTTGGGGATGAGGGCAATAAAAGTGGAGTTCATGGATTTGAGTATGGAGGAGGACCTTCTAGAGTCTTCGACTACTGCCCATATGTCTTGCTTCACTATGTCCCAACAAGCTTTGAAGAAGTCAATGATGAAACCATCGGGTCCCGGGGCCTTGCCATTGGCCATGTCTTTGACTACCGCTTCTACCTCCAGAAGGGTGACCGGGTGGTCTAAGGACCTATTCTGTTCCTCTGTGATGAGCTTGGGAATAGAGGTAATGATTGCATTGATAGCCTCTTGTCTGTTGGTGTTCTGTTCTGTAGCAATAAGACTGAAGTGGTTCCTGATGATGGAAGCAATCTCCTGATGAGATTGAAAGGAGATCCCTTATTCATCTTTAAGCTTGGTTATTTTATTACTTCATCTATAATCCATGGCTGAACGATGGAAAATTTTGGTCTTTTTCTCCCCATCATTCAACCATTGAATACAATATTTTTGTCTCCATAAAGTCTCTTCCTATTTACATCTCTCATTCCATTTTTTGCAGGAGGTTACGCTTCGTGTTAATGGAGTTCTGAGATATGTCCCAC
>APFE031123262.1:46887-76938 GCA_000404065.3 Pinus taeda
CCTCTAGTGTCCAGATGCTCGTTCCACCATAGTTGGATGTTGGTGGTGAAATTCGGATGACTGAGCCAGAATTTTTCAAAGTGAAAAGGTTTGTTTTTTGGAGTTCCAAGAAAGGTTTCCTATAAAGAGATGGGCCAATGATCTAATCCTCCAGATGGAATATTATCCCATTCCACTGTGACTCCCTTAAGGAGGATGGTGTTTGAGATCAGAAACCGATGAAGCCTAGATGTGATGAACTTGTCCCCTCCTCTCTTATTATTCCAAGTGAGAATGCCATTTTTGGGTTGGATGTCCACCAGGTTAGCCATTCTTATGAAAGAAATGAAGGCCTCTGCGTCTCTGTTTAGGGTTCGAAGTCCACGCTTCTTTTCCCCCAGAGAGGTAATCATGTTGAAATCATCGCCATAGATGGCCTTAGCATTAGAGTGTCTCTGTTGCATCTTGGATAGGTTGTCCAATAGCTGTATATTATCCTCCAACCTTTGGGGGCTGTAAACATTAGTGAATAAGTATATGTCAGCTTCTCCCAAGATCTGCATTTCAAGGGAAATGAAAGATCTGGAGGCCTCATCGTTAAGGAGGAGTAGGGAGTGGGGGTTCTAGAAGATGGCTAAGCCCCCTTCGAGACCATTACCTTCTACCTCCAAGTGCTCCATTCTCTTTCCCAGGCTTTTGCATATCCCTTCCAACTTTAGCCTAGAGCATTTGGTTTCCTGCAAGAAAACAATGTCTGGATTTTCCTGTGTGACTTTCTATTTCAATAATATTTGTTTGGTTTGGTTGTTGAGCCCTCTTGCATTCCATGAGAGTATCTTCATAGTTAAATAATAATTATGAGGAGAGAGGGAAAGCCTCAAGGGCTTTCATCTTGCCCGAGTTGATGAGCATTTGGCCGAGCTCATGAAGCGCTTCATTGTTTGTTCTTCTGCCCCGTTTCTTTCTATGTCTTGCAGTAGAATGAGTTTGATGTAGGTTTTGTGCCTTGATGCCTAGTCCCTTTGTTGCTCCCAGACCCCTTTTCTACCCTCTCAGGGCTGCATCCTGCCTTGATAGAAAGAGGAAGTTGACTCTGTCAATCTCTTCCTCTGGAATGTGCTCCACTCCTTTTTGTTTGCATTGCTCAACTATGGTATTAAGGTCCATTGCTTCTTGTTCTAGAGTGTCATTTAGGTCCTGATCCTCTATGCCCACTTCACTTAATCTCATTTCCTCGTCCCATTGTGCGTCTTTCCTCAATCCTGGATCTCAGAGAAAATCATCAATCGAGATTGGGGTTGGCATCTAGGTGTTCTGATCGTTCATTTCCGGGATTTCCTACTCAGATGCCGACGTTTGGGTATCCTCATTTGCCCCAGTTTCCTCTCCAAGCACCTCAAAGGCTTTCATAGACCTTTTGTTGGTGTTTTTTTATCTTCGGTTGGTTCCTTCTGTTGGTCCGGTGTCTGCCTATGGGTTGGACAAAACCATCCTGATTTTTGCTTGGGAGATCCTTAGCCTTCTCTACGAGCTTGTGCATGGGACATTCTCAGATCAAATGGCCGTGTTCATGGAATTTTCTACATCTGAAGGGTATTTGTTTGTAGTCTATGGCTTGGAAAAAGACTTCATCTCTATATTCCAACCATAGACCTTCATGGAGAGCACCTGAAATGTCCATTTCAACATAGATTCTAGCACAAGATGTGTACCTTTTTTGGAGGGTTGCTTCAGACGCTTGAATGAAGGTGCCCAGTTTATTTCTGATTTGTTCCAAAGCTGCCGGTCTCTAGCAGTCAATAGGGAGGGAAAACACGTGAATCCAAACAGGAACATGCTTGAATGTTTCCTGTTCTGGCATGAAATTTGGTTTCCAGGTTCTCATGTAGAGGCCTACCGAGGCATAGAAGTAAGGGCCTCCATCAAAGATGTGGTCTCTGTCTTCAAGGTTTGCAAATACCACCGTAAAAAATCCTTTGGCCCCCAGGTGGAGTTTAACATCTCCTTTTGACTTCCAAGTTTGCTTGATCCATTGGCATAAGGATTTTTCTATGGGCCAAAAGCCCATGAACTTGCAGATCACTGCATGAATAGCCATATGATCCCTATAGGCTTGCAGTTTAGGGTTAGTGATGATAACCCTCAGGCTTTCTGTAGTTTTTGGCTTGCAACACCCCTAATCTCTTTGTTGTTTGTCTTCTCTGGCTGGTCCTTCTTGATCTAGGCCTTTCAAGGGAGAGGTTTCAGCAGCCTCTGCTTCTTTGGTATTCTTTCATGCTCCTTGAGTGGGATCTGGTTTGTCTTTTCCTTTGAAAATTGGGTTTCCTTAGTGTTGCCATCCAGTTTTGTCTTCTTGTTGAGCTCATTTTTCCCTGTGGTGTCTGAACCTATGATCTGTACTCCTTCCAAAGGGCTTTTACCTTTGTCCATCATTATTTGTTTGTAGGAAGGGGCCCCATTAGCCCTCACTTGCTTCATCCGTTGGGCCAGGGCAAGCCCCCGCTACCTTAGATCAGTGGAAAGGGCACTGCCCCCTACCAGAGTGGGTAACAGTGCACAGACTGCGATTCAAAACCCTCGGTCAGAGAGTTGCGGAGCCCTTCCTCAAGTTCTCTCAATTTGTTATCCGACCGAGGAAATAAAATGGAGCTTTAAGATTATATAAAGTTATAAATTTATGGTTCTTATTTTTCCATTTGGATAATGGTTGTTTGGGTCTTTTTATTGGCATGGATTATTTACTTGTCAATGTATTAGAGGTGAAAATTTTAAATCTTCATCTTGGAGGGGATGTTGGTGGTGCTCATTATTGTAATCATAAAATAAGTGCAAAGTTACTAGTATTACATAAAAAAAACATCATGCATTGATACACACACACACACACATACATGAGAGAAAGGAAAAATAACACAAATAGTGGGAGACCAACAAATAAACACTTTGTTTATATATCAAATCTCTCACAACAATTCCTTCCCATCTCCCTTTCTCTATTACATCAATGATTTATTTATAGCATATGTTTCATTTACAAGGTAGTTGTAACTCTCTAACTACCTTAACCAGTGAGCTTGACTTGCATGGTGGACTAACTTAAATTCAAACTTTCTCAACCAACTAACTCATACTTTGACTTTATAGTTGAAAAGGATTGAATATTGGTTCTAGTCGACTAAGTTGACTAGCTCTTTCAACATCTCCCCCAAAATCAATTCCTTGCTTATCTCAAGCAAGTGGGAGATGTGTATTATAATGAGAAATTTTTTAAAAGAGAGATGGAAATACAAAACATTTAATTTCATAATCCTTACACTTGTGGTTGTTGCGATTATTGAGTGCTTGACTTCTCTTGTGAAGTTGATGTTGGTGCTACTAGAGTTCATTCCACCTGTGTTGTTGATACTTGTGGAGATGCAATATGTACTTCTTCAAAAATGGTTTGATCCCATGTATAGAGGGATACATATTTGACAAGTGGTTTTTCCCATTTATTATACTTTTGTTTCATTGTACAATCCATTCATTTTACCTCTACAGATTTGTAGTGAGAAAATTTGACTCTAACATTGTAGGTGTTAGATATTAAAATTAAAACCCTAGTTAAACAAGTGAGGTTGGGTTAGATTTTCATTGTTATGTCATTTCTCAAGAGTGGCCAACAATTGTCTTATAAATGTGTGGTATAAATTTCTACAACTATTTTTTGGAGGTCAACCATTGATCAATGATATACTAAGCTTTCACTCTTGTAGAAGTCATCTTGGACTAGTATTCCAACTTTTATGTTAGTGCAACTTCTCATACCTCCTATAGATCAAGGTTTAACTTATTTTCTAGTCATGGAACTTGATCCAAGGCTTTATTTAAATGATAAAATGAATTATTTTCCTCTACCGATGACAACTTCCCTTGTCAAAACCATTGTCTTTCTTCTTGGATCATTGTTTTTCCTTAACTTCCCTTTCTACAACAACCTATGATGACAGAGCTCGCCTCATTCTAAATTCCAATGTTATCTATTCCTTGTTGATGAGGTCCTTGTTCAATATTTGTTGTACGTTGTGTGCATTATAGGTTGTATAAAAGTCCCTTGGCCAATTGCTCAAAATTTTCAATATTATTATTACCTGATTTGTTGTTTTTTCCAAAATTTTCCTTATCTGTTTAAATTTATTAATTTTTTCTTTCAATATGGAATATGTGTGATTTATTTGTTCCTACTAACTATGTTGTTGTACCCATTGTTAATCTTCCTTTATATTCAAATTAATATCCATTGGTTGATGGAATAGACATTTCAAAGAGTCTTTTCATACCAATTTGCATACTTGGTGGACCTATTTAGAAATTCTTCTATGCCAAGTCAATGGATTCTTTCCACATTTGCTTCTCCTTATTTCTCCCAATTTCCACTACACTTTCCCTCTATTTACTCATGCCTAATTCTTGAGCCACCCCTATGAAAATTATGCAAATCGTTGCACTTGATCTGTCCTCTTAAAGAAATAATAATATAAATTTAAAAACAAACAAACTCTTAGTAGGTGGGGTCACAAGGAGGAATAATGATTTGGTGGTTCTTAGTGCTTGTTCATGATTATGGTTGTTTTGTGCACAATAATTTATAATTCTCATATCAGATATAATATGCAACTCTAATCATGGTTTATTGATTGATGAAATTCTTAGACACCATTATTCTCATGTCACATCGAATAGGTTATGGGTGCCTATGGGTCCCTTCTCAAGACGTTATACACTCAACATGTTTGACATTTCATGTTTCATCCCTGGTTACATGGTAATGTATGCATACATGGTATTTAGATCAACATATCATAGATCAAAAAAGTTTCTTATCAATTTATTTTGATAGTAAAATGGTTACTTATTTTTAAGATATTTTCATCAATTTTATGAAGTCTACTTACTCCTTAATTTATAACATTACATGTCATGGTTCATGCATACTCGAAGAAGTATCAGGAAAAATATTGATACATTTTGTGTGGCATCATCACATTACAAAAGTTTGGGTGGCAAATAATTTGTAACCATAAATTTTTAATATGGATATGGACAAGGATTTAGGGTAACCTCTTAAAATAGTTTGCATACAATATTATACTAGGTGCTTGAACATTACCACAACAATGTTAATAGGTTCACATACAATGAAATTTGGGGTGAATGATGCATGTTGTGCTTGAACCTTGAAAACGGTTTTTATTATATGGGTTTGATTTCATATGGTATACAATGTGAATAATGCCTCACAACATTACCAACTCTATGGTATTAGCCCATTCTATTGTTTATTAGTTATTTATTATTTCATTGAAGTGATTTATGAAGTTTTGATTGAATGTACTGTATATAGTAAGGAATTTAATTTTTAAAAAGATGGTTGTTTAATATGGCACATCCCAAGGCATGTCTCTGGATGTTAGCCCACATAGTGGTAGTTGGCTAGCCTTGAAGACTGGCCGCCAACATACAAATCTCCCATTTTGTTGTTCTTTAGTTTCAGTCTATGAGTTGAGCTCGTGAATTTGGTTTGAAACCTAATTTGGACAAGGTTTTCACTGTGAGTGACCCTGGAGATTTAAATATCAACAACCATTGTGGGATTCAATTCATAGTATCAACCTTCTCCTCAGAACATCTATGCAGAAAAATTGGCTCAGTTTGAATGATTCTTTCTTGTATGGATGGCATGTTGAGTTCTTTTTTTTGCATGACTATGACTTGTCTCTATTTTGGGTTAATCCATTCATCTGTCACATTTTTCCCACTTCATTTTCCTCCTGTGTTTTTTTTTCTTATTATACATGCAAATTTATTTGAAAATTAAATAGTGTGGAGGAGTACCCAACTCATATCATGGAATTTGTACTTAATATAGCCCAAGAAACATATAAAATAAAATGTAGCCTCCTGGGTCATCCCTGTTATTTTATGGTTTATCTCTGTGATATATATGTGCACCCCTCCTTCAGTTGTTGGTCACTATTTTACATTGCATGCCTCCTTTCTTGTTACGATGCAAGTTGGGTTATAGTCTCCATTACTCCCATTCTCGTGACTTGGTGCTACGAAGTTTTTTAACACAATAAATAATATGCCATGGAGTACTAAGTAGTTGAGTCTTATCACTTACATGTTTTCAAGCCATGAATGATAAAAAACAATTGTTCCATCCTCCTCGTTTTATGTAGCGACATTATGATTTATGTGTTGGTTTTAGAAATTTGGAAATATATGTCAAGTAAATCCATTTTAGCTTGAATAACTCAGAAATGTACCACAGTACCATTATGAATCTTGTTTCATGACAACATGCATAAACTTTACTACAATCTCAATGCTTGTTTTGGTATTTTTAACTCCTCCATGGTTCCCTTCATGTTAACCAGGAAATCCCTTCTATGGATAGAAGTGATCCCTCTAGCCCAATGTGTGGGTCTAGTAACAACCGTGACAAAATAAGAAAACTTCCCTAACCTAAATCATAATAACATATGAGAAAGAGAGATGGCCTACCTTTCTCCTATGTGCTCAACCTTTGATGACGATCCCGATCCCTTAGCTCCCAGGCTCACTCCTCGCTATTCCTTGCGTCTGAATACCTAAAAGAGGGATAAAAATACAACAACAAGAGAAATTATAGAATATGAATTCCAATATAAGTTACATAATAGATAAAGGAGTATTGAACTAAGAAAACCATCATAGACAAGATTATGGGAAGTAAAACATGCTTTGTATTAATGATTAAATTAAATAGGGAAGCATATAGATGGTGCCTTGATGTTGAAGGCCTCCTTTAGGATGGTTCCAAGTCCAAGAAAAACTTAACAATCTCTCATTTCCTCTCTCACCAAAATGGTAGCATCTAAGCACAATTGAGCAAAAGAATGACAACTAGCAATGACCAACCCATTGAGGAAAGTGAAAAACATGTTTGTAATGAGGGAGGAGAAGTAAGAGATCCACCAAAGGGGGAAGAAAGTCCTTGTCCCAAAGGTAAGATCGATAAAGGTAGGATCAAGGGCTCTAATAGGGTGTACTCAACCATATCTTGATCCAAAAACTACCAAATCGTCATTCTCGAGGCTTCTAGTAAGAAAAGATTCTCCTCCATTTTTGGAGAAACTTCCTAAAGAGGATTAGCATGGATTTTCCTATCAAAATTTGTGTTGGTAGGGCTAGTCACTAGTTAGACAAAAGGTTACCAACATGGATTTGCCTACTAAAAGTAACATTGGTTTCGCAAATTAAGGGTTTTGACAAGTTTTTCCATAATTGCTTCAAGACATAAGTTCTCCATCTCTTCAGGGATGTATTTAACATTTAATTCATGCTGAATGAGTTTACACATATTTTGTCGGTTTATGAAATTTGTGACAACAGAGGCACAAAGGACGACACTTCAGGTATATATTTGGGAATGTGAAAAAATATTGTGTAACACTCCATATAATGTGTAGCTTTACATGTTTTATTTGCACGATTTTATGTCACTTATTTGTACTTTGATATCAAGTTCTAAGTAAAAATTATGGTTATGCACAACCCATTCCTTCACTTGTTTATATTGCTTCTATAATAACCCCTTCATTCTCTTCAAGGGACACCCATAGTTATTTGTTTGATGATAAGACATAATCTGAGGCCCCATCTTCTCAAATATGACCTATAAGGAAGGATTTTTAGTTTGAGGTAAAATTCAGCACACATATTTTTCTTTGTGCTATAGCATTTGATTCCTATTAAATCATTTATTAGACATCCATTTTATCTCTTCGTATGTCTACTTTCCATCACACATAGTGCCATACTCCTCAATGCACCGTATATTCACATTAACCCAACTTGATCACAAATACCTATTGAACTACTTGAATGACAATATTTTTCATTATAGAGTTATTATAGACGAATAATTACTCAAAATGATTTGGCTCAATTGTCTTATATATTTTGGTTGCATACTCTATTCCATTTTTGGCCATTGAATGTTCTTGCTACAAGTAATAGAAGAAAAAAGGCCCTTCGTATAGTCATACATTATAATTTTGTAGCTCTTCCATATATATCATACTTTATACAATATTCTTCCTTCATTCAAATGCATGCATATAAAATATGATAATAGTTGCAATCTCAACATTTTTTATATCCATGCAAATACATTTCCTTTTTCTTGTTGTCAATCCTTATCTGTCATAAATGTATACATGAAGTAATTCGAATTTGAAGAGGAACGCAAAAAATTACAGATATAACCAAAAATACAGAGATGCAGCAGAAATAACACTTCATTTCATTAATATCAAACACCGAAGTATGCTTACAAATAGAATGGAAATAAGACTAGCTCGAGTGATGGTATCTTATCTCTGAGAAGAGATGTGGTCACTACATGCCTCTGAACTGTGTTAAAATAAGGTTAAAAGGCCTATTTATTATTGAGAAACAATGGAAAACCCTGAACATCTAAAAACATAACGCTAGGAGATGAAGCGCCAAACTATGGGCCCCATTTGGGTAAATTGGTACATCAACTTCGCGGGGTCGTAACTTTGGCATATGATCCCCGTTTGTCGCACAAAATAACTCATTAGAAAGATATATCTAACGAATACAACTTTTGAGTGGCCAACATGAATTAACAACCCATGCTGGCCCCCGTTTTTCCAAAAAATGTCGTTTAGGGCCTCAAAGCAGCTTTGGAAGTTTAGGACTTGAAAAACTGCCTAAATAGTAAATTGTGCTACAAATAAGGAAACTAAAAAACTGAAAGAAACAATGTTGGGGTCCAAGTAGAATAGGTGTGTGGCCACAAATATCCACCTGGATCATTCCTTGCCCCTTAGGAAGCAATGGTCCCTATTATTTTTAGTTCTATTATGGGATGAGGAAACTTCTGCTGAACTTGGTCCCTGGTGAGCCACTATCCCTGGTGAAGGAGTTAGCCTACTTTGAAAAATCAATATAGTTGGATCCTTTGTTGTCGGGAATTATTGATCCACATGTCCATGTTCCGATTATTTGTGGCTTATTCCATGGAGTATGGATTTAACTCTATAGGTGTGAGATGTTCTGCAATGTCTGATGTGTCGAACAATGTTGGGAAGTATGGCCAAAGGCGGTCCACATTGAACACTGGGTGCAGGCCAAGGAATTGGGGAATGATGATCTCAAATTCTCTTCCACAACCTTGGTAATGGTGTAAGGACCATATCATAGTGGTGTGAGTTTCCAATAGGCTCCAGTAAGGAATTCCTTTAGCAAATGCAACCAGACTTTGTCACCAGCCTGAAACTTGTGTGGCACCCGTTGTTGATCATGTGACTTCTTGTACTTGGCATTTGATTTCTCCATAATGTGATGGACCTATTGGCAGATGTGTTGGATGTGCTAAATGAAGTTTTTTTTCCTTATCAGCTTCAGATGGGACAAGAGTCTAATTTCCCTGAGTAGTTGTAAATGGTATGGCCACATTAATGGGACATAGCGGTTGGAATCCCAAGCCCACCTGAAAAGAGTTTTGGCTACTAGAGCTATGGAGAGCCCAATTATAGTTGTGCTAGACATAGGGGAGGCTCTCATCCAATGTGCATGGATGCTTTAAGTTGTACATGTGTAGAATGTGTACGATCATCTTGTTGATGACCTTTGTCTGGCCATCAGTTTGGGGATGGAAAGTTGTGGACCTAGTGAGCTTGGTGTCTAGCATCGATCAGAGACTAGGCCAAAATGTACTGAGGAACTTGCTATCCTAATCTAACATGATAGACTATGGGATCCCAGATTCTACCCTCACTCATTCAAAGAAGAGTTTAGGAGTGGCTTCTGTTGTGATATTTTTTTGTAGGCCGCTATAGTGGCCATCTTCGAGAATCTGTTGATGACCACAAAAACATAGTCGTTTCCATGCTTAGTAGAAGGAAGGCCCAACATGTAATCCATGGAGATGGATTTCCAAGGTTGACTAGGGGTAGGCAGCGGAATATAGAGGCCTTTCTTCTTGGTTGTCAGTTTGGCAATGACGTAGGTAGTGTAGGACCTAATGTACTTCCCAACATCCTGTTGAAGATTCAGCCAATAGAAATACTTCTACAGTACTACCACTATTTTCTTGACCCCGAAATGCCTAGTGACTCGACTGTAGTGTGCTTCCCAATCATCTTGGCACACTCGCTTGAAGGAACACAAAGGTGTCCCAGGTGGCATAACAGTGCATCTTGGAGGTGAAAACTAGGAACTTGTTGACCCTCCAAGAGTGTCTAGTATGTGTGGCCGAATTCTGGGTCAATTTTGTAGATAAGTGGCCAATCAGAAGTCTCGTGCCCACAAGAGTTGAGCATGGTGGTTAACGCCATGATCGATGGTTGGTTGAGGTAGTTTGCAACAGTATTGGTGTTGCACATCTTGTACTTCATATTCAAATGGAATTTTTGCAGGTATGTGGACCACTTCTGATGGCGATCATTCTAAAACATCCCCTGCGTCTAGATGAACTAAAGGGGTCGGTGGTCTGTGTGGATGATCATTTCCTTCCCAAAAATGTAATTCTTCCATTATTGGCGGGCCTGCACAATGGAATACATCTCTTTGTCATAAGTGGGATACTTCTAGACTATGTCTGAAAGTGTCTCATTGTGATATGCCATTGGATGCCCCTGTTGAGTAAGGAATTCCCCAATAGCATTGTCAGAGGCATCTATCTCGATCTTAAATGGTTGTTACAAGTATGGTAACGTGAGAACTCGTGCAGATCGGAGGTGATGTTTCAACTCTATGAATGCCTTCTATTGAGATTCAAACCAAAATAATGTTTCTTCCACTCCTCCCTTGGTGACTTGACTCAAGGGCCAAGCGATATGAGAGAACCCCAACATGAATTTGTGGTAGAAATTAGCAAGAACTAAAAAGTTGCAGAGCTCTATTAGAGTGGTTGGGGGGCGAAACTGAATCACTTGGATCTTGGTTGGGTCCACATGCACCCCCCGTTCATCAATAATGTATCCCAGATATTGAAAATGGGTCATGCCAAAAGTGCATTTCTCCAAATTGGCATTGTCGCAGTGTTTGGAGAACCTGTCAGATATAGTGGAGGTGCTCTTCCCAACTCTGTCTGAAGATCAGGATGTCATCTAAGTATACCACTACAAATGATGTGGTGAATGGCTGCAAGATGTCATCCATCAACCTCACAAAGGTTGTTGGAGCATTCATCAACCCAAAAGGCATAACCAACCATTCGAAAAGGCACACCTTCACTTTGAAGGCAGTCTTCCACACATCGGAGGGTTCAACTGGTACCTAGTGATATCCAGGCTTCAAGTTAATCTTGCTAAAATATTTTTCCCCCTTGAGTTGGTCCAAAATGTCATCAATCTGTGGCATCGAGTACCTATTCCGAATAGTGATATTTTTTAGCACCCAATAGTCAATACAGAGTCTCCAAGTCCTATCACTCTTTTGTACCAACACGATCGAGCTCCCACAAGGTGACGAACTCGGATGGATGTGAGCTTTTTGAAATAGCTCCTCAATCTGCCTCTTGATTTCATCGTTCTCCATAACAGAGTGCTGATAGATTGATCCATTGGGAAACGATGCACCTGGGGTCAGATCGATGGAGTGCCTGACCTGACAGTGCAAAAGCACCCCTACGAGGGAGGTGAAGATGTCCTCATACAACTCCATGACCTTGTCCATTTGTTGTTATCATGCTAAGGGGCCCTATCTGGAGGTTGTGGCTACCATCTTCTTATTTCCCTGAGGGCGTATCATCAGGAAAACAAATTTCCCAGTTTTGGAAATGAGCTTACTCCATTGTTTTGCAGTAACCAAAGAGAATCATGGTGGTAGACGGTTCTACCTCTGGTATCCTATACAACTTATTTCTCATGTTAACAATAACAACGCAAGGCCTTGACTCATATACAGCATGTCATTTCCACAAGTATCGTTGGCCTAATAATACATCACAAATATCAAGGGGAGCAACATCACATAATACCTCATCCATGAAGGGCTTGATGTTGTATTGAAGGTGGCACTGTTGGTTGATGCGAAGATCTCGTCCTTGGTTAAGCCACCTGATGGTGTATCGTTGTGGGTGTGTTGTGGTAGGTAAGCCCAGCTACTTCACAACCTCTGCTAAAATGAGGTTCTTTTGTCTCCCGCTGTCAACAATGAATTGCAGTGAGGAACCCTTTACCCACATCTGGGAGTGGAAGACGCATTCCTCCTCCTCTAGATCTTCAGCTTCCTCCTTCTGGATCTTCATGGTGGAAATGGTAGCATTGGGATTTGCATCGATAATTTACTTCCCTTTGTCATTCCCCTTGTTAGGTTCTAACTTAGAGTCAGAAAACACACTTGATTCAAAATCCTTCAGCCTGGCCACTAGTGACTGCTTGGCCCGACACTCACTTGTGTTGTGAGTGGAGCTCTTATGGACCTCACACCACTTTCCCATGTCCTTCTTCGGCTTTGCGGTGTTTCTCATTTCTTGCGACTTTGGTGGGTTGTCTTGGGCTTCCCCACCTTGGATTTGTCCTATTCTCTACATTTTGGGGGCACCTTTTCCTCGCTTCAGATTCACAGATCCAAAGTCTCCAGCATATCGATACATTGTTCCGAGCGAGGAGATGTCTTGGAATTCCATCTCATCCTGGGTTTACTTGTGTAGGAATTCGTGGTACTTGTGTACCTAATGTTTCTCAGAATCCTTGATACCCAAATTTTTGCGAAGGGTATGAAAAAAACTGGTAAACTCTATCACATCTTGGTCCCTTCCTTGTTGCAACATGGTCCACTTTATGTATTTATCCTCATAGCTCCTGACAGGGAAATACTTCTCCTTGATGGTGTCTTAGAACAAATTCCAAGTGGGTGTAGTTAAAAATAGTGAGGGTGTACTTTCGTCCTTCTACTCATAGTAGGTTTCTCACCAGTCCTTGACGTGGGGGGCAGCTTTGAGAAGATAAAAAATAATCTTTTCCCAGCTGGAAAAATCATGAACAGAAAAATACCCTTCTAGCATATTTAACAATTTATATATGGCATGTGCATCTGCATGGCCTTCAAATATGGGAATGTCAAATTACCTGTACCTTAAAAGGACTGGCACCTCCAAAGTGGCTACTGGATGTGGATGTGTCATCCATGGGTAATGGTTGAAGGATCTGGGCAAAGTTATCCATCATCGTGTTCCTTTGTTTCTTGAGGGCCTCAAGCAATATTTTGATAGGATATCCTACTCCCTCCTCTTTATTTTCTTCCCCCATGGGAAGGGATTTTCGAGGCTGGTGTTGAAAGGTTCGACCAGTTCAAGCCCTAACTCCTTATATCTTGACCTCGTTGGGGACATGCAAAGAAAAACATAGAAAGAGAAAACTGCTCTGATACCACTGATATAAATTTAAATAGGAATGCAACAAGTTATAGATATAACCATAGATATAGAGATGAAGTAGAAATAACACTTCATTTAATTAATATCAAATACTAAAGTATGCTTACAAATAGAATGGAAATAAGACTAGCTTGGGTGATGGTAGCTTATCTTTAAGAAGAGATGCGGCAGCTACATGCCTCTGAACTATGTTACAATGAGGTTCAAAGGGCTATTTATTATTGAGAAACAATGGAAAACCCTAAACATCCGAAAACCTAACCCTAGGAGATGAAGCGTGAAACTATGGGCTCCGTTTGGGTAAAGTGGTACATCAACTTTCCCAGGTTGTAACTTGATGTAGGAGCATGCGGCTTAAAGACAAAAGGCTTCATTTTATTCCAAAAATCCAAAAAAAAAGTTTACAAGCAAAGGAGTGGGATCCTTTAACTGTCACTTTTACAAGTTTTCTAGATAGGATTTGAGCTAGGGTATAGGTATTTGAATGATTTTGTAATTAATCCAAGTAGTTCAGACTTAGTTGAGATTCTCAAGGGGAATATCATGCAGTTAGGTAATTATCTATGATTATATAGATTCAATCCATTGATTGAGGATCAAATGGTTGAATGTAAAGTATTTGTGTGAGTTTTGAACTATTGTAAGGGGATTTGGCTGGATTTGGTTATGGAGAACTAGACTGTAAAAGAATTGAAATATCTCTATATCTCTATGTATTTTATGCATGAAAGGTTAAATCCCGGAGGTTTGAATTCCTTTGCAATATCTTTGTGTATTGTTGAATTCCAGTTTGGCTTGTAAACTTAGAGTTTTGTATGATATGGTGTTCTAGTGTTTAAATTCCTCATTCACTGTGTATTAAGTTAAGTCGAATGCGTTTCGACCCTTGGAACTTTAATTATCTAAAATTTGAATTCATTAGTGAAGAGCTAAACCTGGTGGAAGTGCTAAAATCATAGCAGAAGGAGGAAAAAGTCTGATAAACTTGTGAGGAAAACCGAAGAAGCCTAGAACCATCCGATCGACAAAACCGTTAGATCTACGGTAGTCACGTCAAATCAGCGTTAAGGTTTAACCCAAAGCTAGACGCGATATTTTATCAAACTGGGTTAAGAGTTCAGTTGATTTGGGCCATCCAATTAGAGGAGCGAGATCCAATGGATATCGCGTGGAAAAGTAAACGACGGTTAATAAAATTTTCAGACCCATTGAGCATTTCAACTGTGGCTTAAGTCAGTTGAAGTTCAGATGATCGTAACCATCCATTGTGGAGGTCGTGATCCAACGGTGGTTGCATGGTAAAAGTATACACGAGTTAATCCAGATTTCAGACCCAAGAAATTAAAAGCTGGAGATTTGTTTTCTTTCGGTTCCGTGAGAGAGGTAGAGGACTATGGAAAAGGTGGACCTAAGAAGTTTTTCAATGGGGTGTTAACTTCTTTTGGTTCAGTTCGGGTAAGTGAAGTTCTGCTATTTTCCGAGTAAATTTAGCAATTCAGTTGTTTTAGTAGAATATCTAAGTTTGGAGTTGGATGACTGAAACTCTAAGGGAAATAGAGGAAGAACTTCCACTTGAGCTTGAGGAGATCGTTTCAGGATTTGAATCATTATCCCTTACACCTGCAACTAGACTACCATTTGTAGTATCAGAACAGTTTATTAACACTGAACAACATCTTAAGGATCAAAAAAAGAAATCCAACATGGCTTTCAGAGTTGGAGGAAGAGGTGGTAGTCGAAGAAGATGAAGACCAGTTGCAAATGATGGAGTGTTCGAAGCTATGCAACAAATGCAAGCTAGATTGGAAGTAATGGAAATGGGAGCATGGTAAGTATAGTAAGTATATGCCTTGGGAAATGGTAAGTATGAACTTTGTTTTGGGTTTACCAAAAACTCAAAGGGGACATGATTCAATTTATGTAGTAATTGACATATTTTCAAAAATGGCACATTTTATTCCATGTTATAAAACCAGTGATGCTACTGATGTTGCTAAATTGTTTATTAAGGAAATTGTAAGGTTGCATGGGTTACCTAAGGGCATTGTTTCAGACAGAGATACTATATTTGTTGGTCATTTCTGGAGCACTTTGTGGAAGAAACTTGGTACTAAATTGAGTTTTAGTTCTGCATATCATCCTCAGACTAATGGGAAGACTGAAGCTGTGAACAAAAGTTTGGGGAATCTTCTGAGAAGCCTTGCAGGTGAACATCCAGAATAGTGGGATCAAGTTTTGGAACAGACTAAATATGCTTATAATGATTCTCCTTACAGGAGTACAAGGCAGAATCCATTCCATATTGTTTATGGAATGCACCCATGAGGAGTGTTTGAATTGAGAGATTTGGGTAAAGTTGAAATTAGGAGTGCTTTAGGAGAGGATTTTGCTTCAGAGAATCAAGCAATTCATGAACAAGTAAAACAACATCTACAAGACAACAACACAAAGTACAAGAATAGAGCAGATTTGAACAAGAGAGAAGTAAATTTTGAGGTTGGAGATTTGGTTTTGGCACACCTAAGGAAGGAAAGATTTCCAAAAAGGGAGTATAAAAAATTAAAATTCAAGAAGATTGGACCATGCAGAGTTTTAAGGAACTTTTCTGAAAATGCACATGAAATTGAGTTACTCCATGGTATTGGAATATCTCCAATTTTCATTGTTGCTGATTTGTATAGATATGAAAAGGGAAAGGCAGATGACACAACAGAAGACAAGGAAGAACAAGAGGTGGATTGGGTAAAATAGTTACCTACATTGAAGGAATTGCAAGCAGAGAAGATATTGGATAAAAGAGTGTTTAAGAAAACAAGGGGATAGGAGTATTTTCAGTACTTGGTCAAGTGGAAAGATGAACAAATTGTTGATGATACCTAGGTGATAGAAACCATGCTATAGAAGTTGGGTCGTTCTGTAGAAGAGCTCATGGACAAGAGCTCATGAAGAATTTTTTCCTCAGGATTCTGATGCAGGAGCATGAGGCTTAAAGACAAAAGGCTTCATTTTATTTCAAAAGTCAAAAAAAAAAAGTTTACAAGCAAAGGAGTGGGATCCTTTAGCTGTCACTTTTACAAGTTTTCTAGATAGGATTTGAGCTAGGATATAGGTATTTAAATGATTTTGTAATTAATCCAAGTAGTTGAGACTTAGTTGAGATTCTCGAGGAGAATATCATGCAGTTAGGTAATTATCTAGGATTAGATAGATTTGATCCATTGATTAAGGATTAGATGGTTGAATGTAAAATATTTATGTGAGCTTTGAACTATTGTAAGGGGATTTGGCTGGATTTGGTTATGGAGAATTAGACTGTAAAAGAATTGAAATATCTCTGTAACTCTATGTATTTTATGCATGAAAGGTTAAATCTCAGAGGGTTGAATTCCTTCGAAATATCTCTATGCATTGTTGAATTCATGTTTGGCCTGTAAACTTAGAATTTTGTACAATCCGGTATTCTCGTGTTTAAATTCCTCATTCACTGTGTATTAAGTTAAGTTGAATGTGTTTCGACCCTTGGAATTTTAATTAGCTAAACTTTGAATTCATTAGTGAAGAGCTAAACCTGGCGGAAGCACTAAAATCATAACGGAAGGAGGAAAAATTCTGATAAACTTGTGCAGAAAACCAAAGAAGCCTAGAACTGTCTGATGGACAAAACCGTTAGATCTACGGTAGTTGTGTGCAAATTAGCGTCAAGGTTTAACCCAAAACTGGACATGATATTTTATCAAACTAGGTTAATAATGCAGTTAATTTGGGTCGTCCGATTAGAGGAGTGAGATCCAACGGATATTACGTGGAAAAGTTAACGGTGGTTAATAAAATTTTTGGACCCGATGAGCAATTCAATTGTGGCTTAATTCGGTTGAATTCCAGATGATCATAACCATCCATTGTGGAGGTCACGATCCAACGGTGGTC
This sequence comes from Pinus taeda, assembly GCA_000404065.3. Lineage (NCBI taxonomy): Eukaryota > Viridiplantae > Streptophyta > Pinopsida > Pinales > Pinaceae > Pinus > Pinus taeda. The sequence goes on from APFE031123262.1 coordinate 64,232, forward strand.
ACATGGTAAAAGTACACACAGGTTAATCCAGATTTCAGACCCGAGAAATTATAAGCCAAGGCTTTGTTTTCTTTCGGTTCCATGAGAGAGTTAGAGGAATGTGGAAAAGGTGGACCTGAGAAGTTTTTAAATGGTGTGTTAACTCCTTTCGGTTCCGGAAAAGTGAAGTTCTGCTATTTTTCGGGTAAATTTAGCAATTTGGCTGTTTTAGTAGAATATTTAGGTTTGGAGGTGGATGACTGAAACTCCAAGGGAAATAGAAGAAGAACTTCCACTTGAGCTTGAGGAGATCGTTTCAGGATTTGAATGATTATCCCTTACACCTGCAACTAGACCACCATAACTTTGGCATATGATCATCGTTTCATGCATACAATACCTTGTTAGAAAGATATATCTGAGGACTATAGCTTTTGGGTGTCTAGAATTGGACAATTACCCATGTTAGATCTTGTTTTCCCAAAAAAACATTGTTTAGGGCCTCAAAATGACTTCGGAAGCTCAGAACATGAAAATCTACCAAAAATAGTAAATTATGCTACAAATAAGGAAACTGAAAAACTGAAAGAAACAATGGTGGGGGTCCAAGTGGAATAGGCGAGTGGTGACCAATATCCACTTGGATCAAGAAGATTGGCCCACTCATCTCTTTGACACATGTCATTAGTAGTAATTTACTCTTCTTCGCATCTATAAGCACCATGTTCCTGATTCAATTCTTTTTATTTCTCATGTGTGTTTGTCAAGTATCCAAGACATTGTATTGGATTTAATTCATGAAGATCATTATTTGAATTTCTATTTATCTTTTGATTTCAGATATGTTGTATCATGACATATTCTCTCTTCTCAATAGCATTAAATGAACTTTTTCAATAGAGGATCCCAAATAAATAGAAGGTGTCAAGGAAGGAGGACCAATGTCTCACAACGAGAAAAATAGGAAAATGATAATTAGGTTCTCCATTAACTTTGATGAAAACTCAGAGGAATTTAACCAACTGACACAATCTAGGCATTTGTATCTTGGATTCCCTCCACCCACACCCCATGTTTCTCATAACTCACCACCTCTCCATTTGAGCATCATGGAAATCGCAAGTAGTACCTACCTCCATAGCAACCTTTGCACCGTGATGGTTGGGAGTCCAACCCAACCGGACCACCTTTGGACATTGCTCATTGGCCCTCTGGCTCACACCAATATGTTCAATTTTTGGTATTTTCACCACAAATCCACTCATCATAGTCATAGGACATGCCTTCCCATGCATATTAGCCACTCATCTCTTCCCCTCATTTCATGTTAGGTAAGTTGAACTTGCCTCCCTTACCTGTGCTTTCACCAATAAAGGCCACCTATAGGCATTCACACACAGGTACTTCTAAGGTAGATAAAGAAGTTAAGAGGGAGATTTCATTTCATGATTTTCAACCCAATATATAAGGAGAAATTAAGAGTGCTAGAAAAAGAACATTGTTGGCTCAATTATGCATCCTATGTTGTCATGATTTACATGCTTCAGTTTGACTTCATGCTATAGTTTGACTTTATTTTGGACTTATTTCCATATTTTATCATAAATTTACATTCTGGAGAGTACCTTTATTTTTTGTTATACAATTGTTTTGATGACATTAAAATATATGGGAGCCAGAATGTTTTATTTTATGGCATTCGATAGATGTCAGCATTATTTGGGGCCTTGCCTACTAAACATGAATAAAATAATTTTTAAACTTCTTTAAATGACTGGTGAGTACCAGTATTGCAACAATAATGCTGCAACTCCCGGGGCTTCCTACTTTACTTTTATCAACCTGGTAGTTTGTAACAAACTTGGAAGCGACGGTGCTGTATGCACAAGTACTAGTTCTTACTACACACTGTCACTTGGTCAGCTGGTGCAAGATCACTAGGAGCTCAAGCCAACTTCTATGAATTGCAGAAGAAGCTTTATATGTGATGAAAGAAAGAAAATCTTACTCTACAGAGGCTACTCTACCTGCAGAAAGAGAAGGAAGACTGAAATGCGAAGTAACCCTAGCAAACCCTAATTAACCAACTAAACCTACTTTAGCAGAAAGAGAGATAAAAAACCATAAAATGAATTCCATTACCTCCATAGGAAGTAAACAACATCTATTCAAGCTATTTCTAGATGGATGTGAGAAAAAAACATCTTTTTGGGTTTTTATGTATTTTATGTGAAATTGGCATGCATGTAATTTATTTGTTTGTGGATGTGGCAATGATTAGGTGGCGATGGAGGGCGACTTTGGGATTTTCAGAGGTGTCGGAAGGTGTGGAAGGGTCCTAGGAGGCCTTTGGTAACCTTTTCCCTACAATCAGACTTCAAAAAATCACCTACAATAAATTCTACAGGAGGCTGTAGGGGATCCACAGGAGGTCTACAGGAGGATCTACAGGAGGATGTCGCGGGTTATTTTAGAGATTTTAAACGTGGGAAAATGGTTGGAAAGGGTATTTGAAGGCTAGAAGGATGTGTTAAGGTGTTCGACGTTTTTCAAGGAGGATTAGGGAAGATAATGATTGTTGGATTTGTTCAAGGGATGAGAGGAAAGTTTATGAGAAAAGTGTAGAAAATTAGGGTAGATTTATGAGGGGCTGTGAATGACCTATGGAACATGTAGCAAAGAGAGATGATGATAGATGATTTATTGACTTATTATGAGTAGAGATGTACTACAAGAGAGTTGCAAATCAAACTCTAAAACTGAGCAAGCAAAGAAACTAGCTGCACCAAAAACAGAACTGTATCTCATGTTAACCTAAATTCTAATCTAGGAAAATAAAATGCTAGACAATGCTATATGGAAAGGAAAGCATGGAAAGAGATTTATTGTAGAAATGGAAATGAGCATGGCAAAATGGATCTGAAGCAAAGCATTAACCGCTAAATCAAACTATAACCCCAGAATTGCATGGAGAACGAAAAACTGTGTTTTTATGGCAGCAAGAGGGTTTTGACCTTAGCTCATGGTCCCAAAGGGAGGAGAGGAGGTCAAGGCTCTATTGATGGCCTTTTTGTATCTTTCTCCTAACACTCTTTGACCTACTTTAGTAAACTGAGATGGAAACAACTATGTAAATCACCAAAAGGAACATATTCTAACCAGGAAAGAAATCTATCTAACTGCAATTAATTCATAAGCTACAAAAAAGCATATAAATAAAAAACAAGAGGTGCTGGAAAGCTTGGGTTGGGACCTAACCCAAGAGCTTCAGCCCTCTGAGGTAACTCAGTGCTGGCTCAGAAAACATTTCATCTTCATTATCAAAATAATAGTCACATTACATGAAACTTTCCACAAACGTAAGCTCGAAATGAGCCGAGCAAAAGCTGCAACAAAAGTGCGAAAATTTGACTAACATCCAACAACATAATGAGGCCTTAGGCCTCTCTACTTATACAACTGGAGCTCCCGACAGCTCTCCTAAAATCAAGGGGGCTTGGCTCCCAAGACTTGAGATAGACAACAGTTATTCTTCACTTGCTTTGCTGCCTCTTTGATGCATTGATGTGGTTTCTTGTGCTCCGAGCTTTCTGAAGGAGGATTTAAAGGAGGGAGTCACAAAAGAGGGGGAAACCATCCTACAAATCCTCTCCCTTGTCTTCCTCGAATATTTGCTTCCAAATGCTCATTAAACCTTTGACTTTGCCTCCAAAATTGACCAAAAATCTGCATTAAGCACACATTAGACTTCAAGGCATAATGACCAACCCAACTCACTCTATTAGTATAAATATAATAAAAAACATGAGATAAAATAATGAGAATGGTGGATTAAGCTAAGTTAGGAGGCAAAATGAGCCCATATAATTACCCATTTCCAGGGCTCATCATCACCCCCCTACTGAATGTGTTGCTCATCATCTAAGCAACTATTCCATCTCTTCATCTTTGATGGCCCTGATGGCCTCCCTGATATCCCATGCTTTTGATGTGAATTCCTCTTCTTTATCATGGAATCCTGCCTTTCTGTCCACCTGTTCCCACTGTTGTCTTTCTTCTTCTTCTTTTATGCCCTTTAGTAGTTCTAATAGTAGTGGGGGGCTTAATTTGAGGCCAATCCAATTGACCTTCAAACTCTGCATAGAGTGCTTGTACAGTGGCACTCTCTTGAATGCTTCTTTCATTCTGGTTGGGGAGTGATACTCCCTGATCTGCAAGATGTGTGGCAGTGTATTCCGCCTTCTCATACAGGCATGAATGCAGTCATCTCCAAGAAATCTCCCCATGTCCTCAAAATGTGCAATGGCTTGAGCTTGATCATTAACATGTTTAAGGGCAATTTGAGGATTATTTTCAAGCAGCTGGTGGGTGCTAATGAGAGCCATAGCGTTTGATGGCTCTACTCTAATCATGAGGGGTTCATTTTGTTCTTTTCCCATCAACTTCTTGGTTTTTGTTTCCATTTTCTCCTCATGACTCATCCATGATGCCATGGCCATCAGTTGCAAGTCCCCTAACCTAGCATTGGGGTCCCATAGGTTCATATAAGTTAGTGCCATATTATGCAAATAGAACTTCGTTATCTTTACCTTGTCTTCTGCTGAATTGTGGTCACATAGGTCCATGAATTGTCTATAATCCTGAAAAGGCATGGTGCCTCTCTGTGCCAAGGTCTTGATCTGAAACTGTAGACAATGGTCTTTGAGGTATACTCCATATGATTTTGTTGGTGTCTTGTATTGTAGTGCCTTCATAGACCAGCTAGCCATGCATGCCAATTGTTTTTCCCTTTCTTGTAGGTGTTTTCTTAACATTTCATTTTCTGCTTCCAAGTGATATCTTCTGATTGCTTTTGTATGTCTTACAGTGCCTAATTCCTTACCCATTTCTCTAAGCTTGATCTCCATGTGGCCAATATCTTCCACACCTTTTGACTTGGTGATCTACATCCATCAATGGCTCCTTATCCTTTCTTTTTCTAGTTCATAGAAAAGTGGGACGACAAATTTCTATGGAATAATTTCCCCCCCTCCAAGAAGGTTGTAATAAGAGCCCAAACTAGGCTGGGGGTCAGGTTCTTATGTCTCTATTGTTTCATCCCTCCCCTTGGTCTTCTCTTCTTCCCTTCTCTCAAGTTTTTCAGTCTCCTGTAGCTTTGTTAGGGTCTCTTGTAGAGCCGTTTGTGCCTCCTATAGGACTGCTTTTGAGTCCTGTAGTTTTATTCTTTCCTTCCAAGTGAAAGATCTATGACTTCCTATTTCATAAGTGATGGGGGTTTTGGAGGGAGATTCTTCCCTTTTGACTGTAGGGGAATCTTAAATTATGATAGGCTCTTTTGAGGATGGCGGTGGCTTCCTTGTTTTTATCCTTGTGCTTTTTCGAGCCCTGAAATACATTGATGGTTTCCTTTTCCTCTTTTGTTTAGGTTTAACTGGGGTGCTAAGGATAGCAGGAGTCATTGTTGCCTCCCTTTCTAGCATCTCAGGATACACTTCTATCTTCTTTGCCCCTTTTTCCTCTTCTTTTGGCTTCTTTGCCTCTACTAGCTTTGTTTCCTCTAGCTCTGTTTTGGTTTCCTTCTCATCTTGTTTAGTTTCTTCCTTCTCTGATTTAGTCTTTTTCTTCTCTATTTTAAGTTCTTCCTTCCCTGTTTTAGTGTCCTCTTCCTCTATTTTGGTTTTCTCCTCATCTTCCCCCTTTTGTTCTTCCCCCTCACTTTCAAAAGGATTGAGGTCATATGTGAGGGATTTTATATTATCTTCTCCTGTCATATTTCTGAAGATTTCCAGGTTATGGGGATTGTGAAGGTGTGAAGGACCTCTTCCACTAATAGTTTAATCAACCCATGGTGAGCCAACTGATCTAGACCCCCTGCCTTCAACTTAATGCTGGACTCTATAAGGGACTGTAGGAGAAAATGGAGAATGCTGAGTTTTTGGAGTGTGGGAGTGTCTACGTCATATCTCAGGTCATGGAGAAGTCTAAAATGGTAGCCATAAACTATGCTATACCTCCCTTCACATGAAATGTACTTGATTATTTAGTAAATCACATCATCCCAAGGGTAAGGTATGCTTGTTCTTCTAATGCCATTTTTGTCTTCTATAGGGTGTTCATTTGGTTGGAAGAAGGTTTTCTTGGCAACTTGTCCCATTGGCTTTTCATCTTCGCTCCAAGGTAATCCAAGTGGGAGGCCGGTAACCCTACTCATAAATTATGGAGTGATTTCCATGGTGAAACCTCTGAAAGTCACAGTGGCATGGGTCTTTGAGTGGGGTACCAAGGAAAGGGAAAAATCCTGAGCCACTTCTTCATCAAACCCTCGAAATTTTTTGAAAAATGGCATCCAATTGGCTCTGGTGAAAATGGCTACTACCTCAGGATGTTCATGGAGTCTAACTGAATTTGTGGGTTCCTTCCTCATGAATTCCCCTATCATTTTTCTTGCACCCTTTTTGGAACACCCCAGGTGGAGAAGGAGAGAATAATTTTTGCAGAAACAGGAAATAGAGAAAAATTGTGTTGTTTTAAGAAACAGGCATAATTTTTTTATGAAATTCCCCTTCTTTTTTAGGCTTAATTCTTACTTAAAATTGCATCAGTGCTTCCACATATTAATATCCCAAGTGGGTTTGTACAAAGCCTACTGATGAGCCCCAGAAATGAGTAATTATATGGGCTCATTTAGCCTCCTAATTTGAATTAATCCACCATTATCATTAGTTTATTGCATGTTTTTTATTATATTTATGCTAATAGAGTGAATTGGGTTAGTCATTATGCCAAAAAGTCTAATGTGTGCTTTATGCAGATTTTTTGTCAATTTTGAGACAAAATCAAAGGTTTAATGAGAACTTGGTAGCCAAATTCGTGGAAAAACAAGGGAGAGGATTTGTAGGAAGGTGTCCCTTTCATTTATGAGCCCTTACCTCGAATTCTCCATCAAAAACTCGGAGCACAAGGGGCAGCCAAGCAAGTCAATTAGGATTGTTGTTAACTGCAATTTTTGGACGCTGAGTTCCTAAATTTTAGGAGGACTATTGGGGCCCTCAATTCATATAAATAAGAAGGCTTAGGGCCTCATTTCAGTTAGTCAGATTTTAGTTAGATTGTAGTTAGATTTTAGTCAATAGGTTAGCACTTTAGTGTAGGTGTGTATTAGCACATTTTCGAGCTTTTCTTGTAGACAGTTTTTGGGATGTAACTATTTTTTTGATCAATAAAGATGAATCCATCTTTGCACCAGCTCTAATCTTCCTTAGGAGGCTATAGCTCTTGGTGTTGGGCCCAACCCAAGTTCCAGTACCTCCTTTGTGTACTTTTATGTGTCTTTGCTGCATTCCTAGAATAATTTCTCCTATTTAGATTAAAATATTGCTTTGTTACTTAGGTCATTTTTGATGATTGAAATAGATTTTCATGCTTTAGGTTGATTTGATAGTTTGGTAAAGGAAAATACCTACAAAAAGGCCACCAAGCAATCCTTGATCTCATCTCTCTCTCCTTGGGACCATGAGCTGAGACCAAGGCATACTTGTTGCCACAAAAACATTGTTTTTACCTCTTCATGCAATTGCTAGTGTTAGATTTTTAGTCAGCGGAGTTGATACCAGTTGTACTTGCATGTTTAGAATATGTTCTTACTTAGCTTCCATAGTTAACTTACATGATTTTCTGCCAATAAACTTTTGTTCATCATGTTTATGGTTTTTAGATCAAATTAGGTCAAAATAGCTAGATCTTTGGTTTTCCTAGTCTTCGTTTGATTAGTTTTGGAAAATACTGTGCAGAACACCTATGATACCTCCCTACCTACCCTTCCTCCATCAATACAACCTGCTCTATCCCTAACTCAGATTCTTGCCCTTCATTTGCCACATTTTCCCACTTTGCCCTAATTTCTACATTCTTGTGCATCATTGCTCCCTCCATCCTCAAAAAAATCCAATCACCTTAATCACTCCTTAGCCTCATTTACTAGGTCCTAGGTCCCTTAACATCCTTATCCAACCTCCATTTCCACTTTCCCACCGTTTTTCCTCCATCAAGCCTCCAAAATCCTCTTTCGGATCTTCCTGTAGAACATCGTGTAGAACCCCTGCAGATTTCCTATAGAAGTTCACATGAGTGGTTTTTCGAGATCTGATCATGGTGAAACTCTCTAGAAGGGTGCTAGGGACCCCTTAGGCCCTGTTCTCACCTTATCAACCTCCTGCAAGTTCCTACCCCATTTCCTTTCGCCAATCAACCTCTGCATAATAAAAAACAGTTAAAGCACATGCATAATAATTCTACAAAATTACTCAAAAATACAAAAATATGTTCCTTTTCATATTTAGCTTCAAAAGTAGCATAGTCACATGCACTTTACCTTTCCAAGATTCAATGGCATCCATTTCTGTAGCTTTCATCCATTTTCTTGCACCAGTAGGGTTAGTTGGTAAAACTAGGGTTTGCTGGGGTTTGCATTTCCTTTCGGCTTTTCGCTTCTTTTTACAAGTCGACTAGCCTCTGTTGAGTTAGCTTTCATCCATCATAGTTAAAATCTTCTTCTAAGAGCTCATAGAAGTTGGCTTAAGATCCTAGCTGACTTGTGCCAGCTGATCAAGTGACAGCCTGCGGCAAGAGCTAGTACTTGTGCATATAGCACCGTCGCTTCCAAGTTTGTTACGAACTACCAGGTTGATAAAAGTAAAGAAGGGAGTCCCAAGAGTTGCAACATTATTACTGTAATACTGGAGCCCACCATATTTTTGGCGCCATTGCCGGGGAAGCGTCAGAGTATTAGTGATTATTGCTTTTCTTCTATTTTCTACTGCAACCTTCTACTAAGTAGTTTATTTTAGCAAGAGTAGAGTAGTTGTTTCATTTCAATTCCGCAATTTCAATTCTGCAATTTCCATTATTCAAGTCTAGATTAGCATTTCATTTCTACAATTTCATTTCAGCAACATAGATTACTCATTTCCTGCTTTCATTTCAATTCCGCATTTTCATTTTAGCAAGATAGATTATAGTTAGTTCCAGTTCAATCTATTTCATTTTTGCAGGTACAAGCAGAGAAAAAGAAACAAAAATCAACCAAAAAGATTTTATTTCATGCCTTGTAGGAGTAGAGATAATTCAGATAAATGTTTGCACAACACCCCCACTACTTCACACAGCTAACTTTCTCTCTTCTTCGATGGTTGTGATTAAGAAGAACCCCTAGGTGGAAAACAAGATATATTTGAAGAACCTCTATGGGAGAAGAAGAAGAAAACATTCTTTTGGAGCAAATAGCTGAAAATAGAAATGTTGGGAGTAGTACATTTTCTTCCAACTCATCCATTGAAGGTGAAATTAGAAACCTGTGGGAAGATTGCAAGAGCGAGATAAGGCAGATGCTTGCCATGCTAATGGATACCTTGTAGATCCAAAGGAAGCAAGAGGAAGCTGAGAGGGCTTTGGCTATCTTTTGTCCTAGATGCACTAGAAATAATCCTAGGAACAAATGTTCATTGCACTCTATAGAAGTGTGTTTTGTCTGTGAAGAAGACCATCCTACGAATCAGTGCCTTTCGTTGTCCGGGCTTAAAGCTGCATATCAGAGGGCCAAAGACGCCACTGAACCACTCAATTATATGAACCAAAGGAGGCCACATGGACCTGTACCTTACCAGCAGGGAATGCAAGGGACATCCCAGACTTATTACAACCCCTATCAAGCCACTTCCATGCCTTCTTGGGGTCCCCCTGCTCATTCTTCCTGGTCCACACCCCCTCCTTGGTCGTATCCATCTCAATATCATGCTCATCTAGCTACTCATCCATTTCACCCCTATGCTCAGCCACAGCCTCAGTGGAATGCACCTCATCAGGGGTGGAAGCCCCAGTACAACTCGCCTCCCACTCCTTTTCCTCCACCACCTGCCCAACCACAACCCATCCACATCCATCTCAAATATACCCCCCATTCAAATACCCGTACCACCATTTCAAAACCCACACATTAGAGTAGCTCAACCCAATTACAATGCTGAGGCACAACATGTCCAAACAACTCCTCTTGAGCTCAATGATATTCACCATAGATCAGGAAGAGTATTGCAAAACAGATACTATATTGATAGCATTGAAGGACCACAACCAGCAAAAGAAGATTCAAAAAAGGAGATCAAAGCACCATGGGCTGCACTTTATGAAGAGAAGACATCAAAATCAGAGATCAAGAAAGCTCCTTCACGGTTACCATCAAATTCTCCATGTAGTCAAGAGAAAAATAAGCAAAAAGAGGAAGATGTGAAAGTCATGATAGAAGGTGACATGAAGAATGATCCAGATCAACAAAAGGACCAAGGATATTAGAGCAATATTGAGATATGGTTCTAGATGGTCACTAAGTTGCAGCAGTACTCTCTTCCTCAGTTATGCTTGATTCCTTCAAAGTCAAATCATTTGGTATCTGAAATTTGGATACCTATCAAAGCATGCATTTCAAGTCTCCACATCATTTTGTCTATCATCTCGATGTGCACATGGCTCCAATGGAAGTATTCTTATACTTGAAAATGATTTTGTTTTTCAAGTAGGGTAGGGTAGGAAAAAAAAGAAAAAGAAAAAAAAAATAAGAGGAAAATAAAAATCTAAGGTGAAAATTGGCTCATTGATTGAAAACCTCCATGAGGCGGTCAATGGGTTGGAAAGGAGAAAAGAAAAAGAGAATAAGATCCCTGAGTGAAAAATGTAGAGCTATAACTAGGGTCTCTCACACCTCTAATTATTCCACATTAATAAATCAATTAGGGAACGTTTTGTTATTGCAAAGAGTAACTCAATCCGAGGCTATTCGTTCGAGTAATGCTTAGTAGTATAGCGTTCAGAAAATACAAAAGTAAACAAATGACAAGTTGTAACTAAGCTATTCCAAAAGATAGAATCACTCAAGACAGTTGATCAGTTAAGGGTACGGAAGCAATAACCCATCCCTCTAGAAACTGATAGAAAGGAAATTAGAGCATGGACCATAGTCTAGGAGCTAGGCAGCGTCTGCTGAGGCTCACTACAGCCTTAGACCTTCTCTCACACAAAAACAACAAAGGCAAGTAAATAGAACGACAGAAGGTAAAATGGAACAACAAAAAGGAAATGGAACAGCAGTAAATGGAACAGGAGTAAATGGAGCAATAGTAAATGGAACATCAATCGAAAGAATTGAATCTCGCGAGTTAAAACCAACTGATTCACACTCTGATTTTCTCTTCAAGCAAACTGGATAAAATATACTTTTATGGAACAAAATTCATTGATGAACTATGGAACAACAATAATCAACCATATATACATGCTTCACATTAATATAGTAATCTGAGAATGAAGGATGATATAACTATGTTCCTAAACACAGTAACATTACTTTCAAGTCCCAACAAGTATTATTTCACATGGATCCAATCACAGTAACATTCATACTGACTCTCTGTCACAGAAATAACTGGTTAAAGACGCAATTCGACTCTGAAGAGATCCAATTATACAGTGCAGAGTCATTACATGGAAAAATCATTAATTTATTGACCATAACAGAGCATAGCATATCATATGAAAGATGTATCAGATTACTGAGTAATTGAGATAAGCAAACCACACATAAATCACATCATAATGATACAGAAGCAAGTGTCCTTCAGAGCCAGGCCCTTAGCTGCCAATAGTACACTGCCTTAGATTACTCCAGACGCAGAGATGAAATAAACACCAGGTCTTTTACATTAATGCATCAACAAATGTATAATAAACCAGGTCTCAGTGAGACTCGATAATCAAAGTTTGTTTTGAAACTTAAAATTATAAAAGCAGTAGTCCCTTTGCTTAATGACACTGTTCCTTTATATAAGAGTAGCGACAGAGGTATCTAGATAACAAAGGTAAGTAAAACAGCGATCCCTCAGGATCGAAGATCCTGAGGGATTCGCTAATCGGTTAATCCTTTACTTTTCTTTCTTGCGTTCGTCGACTCGGTATCCCTCCTTCCTTTCCTGGGCTATTCAGCTCTGATTTACTCGATCTTGTTCGCATCTGGTTCCCCTCTGGAGGGACAACAGTTATTCTTCCTCTGCTTTTCGCTTTTGGACAGCAACTCCTTGCTTCCACTTCTCCCTGCATAGAAAAACGACAATTATTAGTGATTGAGCTTCCCTTGTTAACTCTTGCACATTTTATTAGAATCCTTTATCTCTTTTGAATTCACAATGCAGAAAAGGTTACAAATATTACTGAAAATCCACTAAATTACTTGTCAAAAGCATACCTTTCAAGTGCTCCACACACCCCCCTGCTTACCCTGTTTCATGCCCTCATGAAAACATTATAGTTGACATGCAAGGCGGTGAGAGAATAGGCCGGAGAGGGGATCTGGTGAGGAGGCCGACAACCGTGATGAGCAACTAGATTATCAAAGAACTGATTTATTTGATCCGCAGGCATTTCATACAAGGCCTGATATCCGGGTGCAGGGTGCCAAATAATTGGACTACGAAATCGATACCCCAACCAGGATGGCCCTACTTGCAGAATAAGTTCCCCATAAAGGTTCAATCGGCTAGCAGCTAGCTCAAAATTCTTGTATTTGAATGGCTCCCTGAGTTGGATGTTTGGGCTAGAGGTCCGGTATCGAAATTTTGCAGCATCGATGGCAAGGTCTTTAATAGTCAGGAAATATTCCAGACTATGTCGGATCAAGTCTTCGT